>CABHPR010139104.1:0-10739 GCA_902168415.1 Peromyscus melanophrys | reverse complement strand
CTATCTATCTATCTATCTATCTATCTATCTATCTATCTATCTATCTATGTATCTATCATCTATCATTTTTTCTATCATTCATCTATCTATTCACCAATCTAAGATAGATGGACAAATATTATATGTTTCTCATATTTTGTTTATCATGTCATCTTTCAATGGGCATGGGTTATTTCTTAATTCTGGCTTTTGGGAACAATGCTGCAACAAACATAGAAACATAATGATTCTATCCCCTTTTGAAATAGATCTAGAAGGAAGATTATGGGACAGTACGATAGTTCTATTTTTAATTTTCCAGAAACTTGTATGCTGCTTTCATAATGGCTTTGCTGACCTGGATTATATCAGTTGTTAACTATGTTTTATTTGCTCTACACTCTTACACTTTCCTCTCTTTCAGATAATAATCATCCTTATGGATGTAAAATGGTATCTTGTAGTGGGTTTAGTTTACATTTCCTGATGATTAGTAACAGTGAGAATCTCTTGCACACCTGTTGGCCTTCTGAATCCAAACATTAATTTCTTAGTCAAAAAATATGCTGAACTTTGTTGGATGCTTTTACTCTGTCACATGGGAGAATCATGTAATTTTCAGTTTCCGTTCTGTTGATTAGATGCATCCAAGGCAAACATTCTACCATTGATCTATATCCTCAGCTCAGTGTACCATATTTACTAGAAAAAAATATAAAGGACTGCAGATGTAATTCAGTGGTAGAGAACTTACATTCCATGGACAAGGCCCTGGGTTAAGTCTTTTGTGATTGAACGGAAAGATATATATATATATATATGTGTGTGTGTGTGTGTGTGTGTGTGTGTGTGTGTGTGTGTGTGTGTGTATATATATATATATATATATATATATCCAGTTTGAAGTACAGGTCAAGACTAGCATTTTATTGATATATTGTTTTGATTGTCAAGCCATTGTTGAAAGTAGGATACAGAAATCTCATATTGTTTTGCATTGCTTTCTATTTCTTCTTTCCTGCTCATTAATATTCCTTTTTGTATTTCATGTTCCCATGTTGAATATATGTCTGTGCATTTTAAATATATATATATTTAAAAATACTGTGTTCCTTGATAAATTTACCTTCTTTCATTACCTTTTTGCTTGATCTATTTTTATAATTTATTAAGTTTGTCCTTTTCGAATTTTATACATATATAAAGTTAATTCTGATTATTGTAAACCTCACCCCACTAATCTCCTGCCCACCTATATTATACCACTCTACTCCCCATGTTTGTGACTGGTCTGAGTGATAGTTTTTATGTTTAATTAAAATATGATTACATTCCCAGCTCCCTCCAACTCCTCCTACATTCTCCTCTAATTCATGTTCTTCTTTTCTTAAATTACTATTGTTACACAACATGAATTAATATATGAATCCAACATTCTAAATGTATTAATGTTACTTTTAGCTATATATTTTTAAGGCTGATTTACTGGCAATGGCTAACAAATTATGGGGCTCCTCCCTGGGGAAGAATAAGTCTTCCTCTCTTGACAGTTGCTAATTGCTCAAAGCTTTTCATCTAGTAGTGGGGCCTCACAAGATTTCCCCCATCTGCACTGGGTTGTTTACTGGTATTGGAATTGATCGGGACTTGTTTAGAGATCCATATTGTTGAAATATCATGGATGTAGCTTCTCTGTCATAGATAGAAGATACTATTTCATAGCAGACATCCTTGTCCTCTCTATCTTACAATTTTTCTGTCCCCTATTACATGATGTTCCCTAAACCTTGGGTGTAGGGGTTGTGTTATAGATGTATCAATTGAGTCTGAGCACTCCTTTGTCACTTGGTTTCCGAATTTTGACCAGTTGTGACTATAGGCTATATTTGTAATAGGCTCCATCTGATGCAAAACAAAAAGCTTCTTGGATGATAGATGAGTGCTAAACTTATTTGTAGTATAGCAATAAGTATTTAGAATATAGTTGGGAATTGTATCGGTTTAGGACACTCATGGTAATATGTTCACCTCTAAGATCCATGATCTCACCAGTCACTGTAGTTGGCTAAATTACCATAATTTTCTTCCTCTTGTTTGAGCCTAAAGTCCAATTAGACAGATGCTGGTTACTGCTAAGACATAAGCACCTCTACTGAAACTTTAGAGATGTCTTCCCATGGTGGTCATTGTTGCAGTGACTGGGTATCACAGCTGAGTATAAATATTGCTTGCTTTTCTCCATTGGAAGTTTGTACTTCTCCTTCTGGTACTATGAAAACTGGTTCTCAGGTACAGAGCAGACTTTAACAGATCTATTTTAAATCTTTCAAGTTTTATAGCTGAAGTGTGTGGTGTTTCAGCTATAGGGGCTCCTTCAGCTCTCAGGAGACAACCATAGGCAACAGCCATAGCCTTTAATGGTTTTGTGAGTCTCTTGGACTCTCCTGAACAGCAGCATGAAAGAAAGTTTCTTATGTGTGATACTGGGCATTTTGTTAGATAGACTGTGGCTTTAGGAACACTATCACTCCAAGTGGTATATCATTTATTTTCTTTCTCTTTCTTTCCCTCCCTCCCTCTATAGTTATATGTAAATTTAGGTGAATATAAAATAAAATGAATCCATATCCCAAATATCTTTAGTGTTATTTATACCTTCTCCCTCTTCCTTTTGCATCACCCTCTCTCCCCCGCCCCCAGTTAACGCCCCTCCCTTTGTTTGTTCCATTTCCTGGCCCGTCACCTGTGTCCTACTGTCCCCACTTCTGGAATTTCCCCTACATGATCCATTTTTACTTTCTTAGTTTCTGTGCTTACCCTAGGTTATATATTCTTATCTGAAGATTTGAAGCTAACAGCCACAAATGAGAAAAAAATTGTGGCACTTGTCTTTCCGGATCTGGATTACTTCACTCAATACATATTTTCTAGTTTCATCTATTTACATCAAAACATCAAAATTTCGTATTTCTTTACAGCAGGATAGTATTGCATTGTGTATGTGTACTGTATTTTCATTATCAATTTGTTAGTTGAAGGACATTTAAGTTGTTTATATTTCCTAGATACTATGAATACAGCAGTAATAGTCATTGCTGAATGAATGTCAGAGAAGTAAGATGTAGAGTTCTTCTGGAATATGCGTAAGAGTGGTTTAGTCAGACTATGTGGTATATTTATTTTTAGCTTTTCAGAATTCTCCACACTTATTTCCAGAATGGCTTCATGAGTCATGAGTTTTAAGTCCCTCCAACAGTGAATAATTGTTCTTTCTGATACCCCTAGCATTTGTTGTCTACTGTTTTGTTGATCTTTCTTTTTACTTAAAAGTCTTATTATGAAGAAAATATCAAGGCATTTGTATTGTTATATATGAAGAGGACAAACAAAAATCAACAAAAGTTCAATCTACCAAGAAGGGAGAATTCTGAATTCATGTATTCCTCAGAGTATAACATTGAAATATATAGAAAGACATGCTGGAGCTATACAATAGCTACGAAATAGAAAACACATTAAAAATCATAAATGGACGTTTTTGTCTATACCTCCCACATTTATAGATCAGGTGCATAACAAGTCAATAAATAGTCAAAAGTTTGAATAACACAATTAATACAGCAGATCTCGTGACATGCCCAACAGACTGGACACACATTCTTTACAAGAAGCGCACATGGAATATTTATGAAAGTAGACATGACAGTAGGTCATGGAACAAATCACAACAAAATCCAAAGAATTTTGTGCCATATAAGCCATGTTATATGATAGTGATATTAGAAACTAATAGTAAACATTAAACAAGGAAACCCCCATATTTTTGGAAATTAAGAATATTTGCTGCTGGTCAGTGGTGGTGCATGCCTTTAATCCCAGCACTCAAGCAGGCAGATCTCTGTGAGTTCAAGGTTAGCCTGGTCTACAAATTGAGGTCCAGAACAGGCTCCAAAGCTACACAGAGAAACCCTGTCTCGAAAAACCAAAAAAAAAAAAAATAAAAGAATATAAAAGAATATTTGCTGTCTCTCAAAGAAAAGTAAAGACAATTTGGAGCTTTGGCGATACTTTCTATTATCTAGTAGTTTTTCTTCCACTGAAATTTGCTCTTAGATTTTTCATTTCTCTCCTTTCTTTGATTTGTTTTCTTGAGTTAAATTCTTGGTTCATTACTTTGCAAAATTCCTTTGTCTCTGGCATACTTACCAAGAGTACAATCTTAGATTTCTATCTGGTTCTGACTCAACTGTTCATGACTGCTCTGTTTTAAATGCTTATTAATTTCTATGTCGATCTCGTCATCAACTTATGTTTTATAATGTTTTATTGATCTTAACCATTCTGATTGTGATAAGATGAAGTCTCAAGGCTATTTTAATTTATATTTCTCTAATTGCTAAGGATGACAGACCATTTTAAAGGTATTTATGAGTTTTATGTCTTCTTTTGACAACTCTCCATAGCCCATTTTTTCAAATGGGTTGTTTGGTTTCTTCACTCTTTATCTTTTGGGTTCTTGATATATACTGGATATTATACTGTCAGATGTATAAGTGGCAAAGATTCTTTCGTACTCTTTGTAACTCTTACTTGCTTAATTATTTCCTTATTTGTACAGAAGATTTTTAGCTTTAGGAAGTCTTATTTGTCAATTGTTGGCATTAATTCTTGGGCAAAAGGAGTCCCATTCTTAAAGTCCTTTTGAGACCTACTGAATTTAACCAAGATATTATGTGTGACCATGGATTTAAAACTATCTTTTGGAATCTGGTGGTTTCCTAAGTATGTGTATGATTAGAGATAATGACTTCCTCATCCAGAACAACAATAGAAAATAGTCAATAGTTTGGCAGAGAAAGGTAGAGCCCAGTAAGATTTCTGATTTGCTGTTATAGACCTAGTCCTGTGTAGACACATTGCAATCAGCCACAAGTGCTATGAAGCCATAACTGTAATTGACTGTGCCATGCCCAGATTACAACATTCTCAGCCATTCTCCTTATGTTTGCACTCTTCCATTCTTTGTTCTACAGTTTCCATAATGATTTCCAAGCCTCAGAGGAAGTGATATAAACATCCTGCTAAGGCCGAGTTACCAACCACCACTTACTCTCAGCTTTGTTAGCAACCATACGTCTATGTACTCACCACTGTTCATTGCGAAGGAAGTTTCTCTGATTGAGGTTAGAAGTAGCATTTGTCTATGTGTTTAAAGACAGATATTTAGAAGGCAGCTTGGCTATATGTCATTTTACCCAAACAACAGTGCCAAGTTTGCCTCTAGGGCTTAAGACCTTAGACACTTTGTCGTTTTATGTCTGTTTTGTTGTTGTTTATTTAGGCTTATATTACTAGGTATGAATGTTCTCTTATGAAGTGGACCCCAGATTCAGAGAGCTGCAGTTGGCTTTCTCTAGAACAATTTTTTTTTTTTTGTCAGTAGGCACATCTTGCCTTGTAGGTTGGTAATATAAGTGTAGGATTCGGAGCTGGGCATGATCTTTTCCTCTCTCTCCACAAGGGGAGCTTCTTTCATAACACCTCTGACATCATAAAAACTAAATTAGATTGAGGACAATTTTAGCTCAGTTCTAGATTTATTTGTCTTCATCTTGTGATCAAGTTGTGTGGTGACTTTAGGGTTTTATTAACTAGTTCGGATGAACCACCAAAAAGAGTGGCAAGAGTATTTACTGTTTGGGGACCTCTGTTCCTTCCTGAATAAGGACTCAAGCTGGGGTATCCCACACCTGACACTGCAGTGTTTGGTAGGTAACTCAAGGCTGCTGTGATCAACTCTTCCCAGATATGCAGGATTTCATCATTCTGACACTCTCTCCTTCTCCTGTGTCTCCTTATCCCCCCTTTCTCTTTCTCTTACTTATATTATTTAAGTTGGCTTTTAAAGTAGTAAGCTTTCATATAGCTGTTTTATACATCTCTAGTCTTGGTTAACCTTCCTTGTTTCCCTCCCTAACTTCCCAAATCCCCAAATACTCCCTTCTGTTTTCATACTACATATGTTATACAACCCTGCCTCTCTTAAGGTGTCTTCAACTTAAGGGCCCATTCCTTATTTCCTTACATTCATTCAACCTTACATGCATACATCCTTACATACAGGCATTCCTTTTTTCTTTTAAGTAATACAGGTTAAACATATAAATCTAAAGAAACAACAATTGCATTATAAATTAGTCTTAGACATCTGACCTTAAAACACAGAACATTGGGCTGCTGAGTTGACTAAGGGAATAGAGGAGCTAACAAACTGACTTCCACCTCTAGAATCTACATGATAGAGCTATAGAACCAACTCCTGTAAGCTATCTCCCTCAATCCCTCTTTTCTGTCTGTCTGTTTGTCTCTCTCTGTGGCTCTGTCTGCCTCCCCGCCACACATCCATGTTCCTTTAAAAATGGTGGCAGCTATCATGGTATCTCCCTCCCCGCCCTCCCTCTCTGTCCCTGTTCCAGCTCCACCCTCCCATTTCCCTATGTTCTCATGCCCCACTCCTCGCCCTCCGCCACCCCACCCCCACTCCCAGTCCTCTCATGTAGATCTCATCCACTTCTCCTTCACAGGGCAATCCATGTGTCCCTCCTAGAGTCTTTCCCTGTTAGCTAGCCTCTCTGGAGCTGGGGGTTGGAATCTGGCCATCCCTTCCCTCACATCTAGTATCCACTTATGAGTGAGTACATACTATGTTTGGGAGTAGGAAGAGGCAGGGTACTGGGGAGGCTCTCAGGAATCCACAAGGATGACCCCCTGACAGTCAGTGGTCCAGAGGGTGCTGGACTGGTCTACTCTGGTGACCAGTCTAGCGAATAACCTAGCTGTCATCATAGAGCCTTTGTCCAGTGACTGATGGAGGCAGATGCAGAGATCCACAGCCAGGCACCAGGCTGAACTCCAGGAATCCAATTGATGAGAGAGAGAGAGGAGGGATTCTGCAGGTGGGGGACATCGAGATCATGGATGGGAAGATGTGCAGAGATGACCAGCCACACTAGTAGAAGCCCGTGAACTGTAGACTAGTGGCTGTGGAGCCCCCATGGGACTGGACTAGGCCCTCTGGATATGGAAGACAGTTGTTTGGCTTGAACTGTTTGGGGGGCACCCAGACAGGGGGATCAGGATCCATCCCTGGTACATGGGCAGGCTTTTGGGAGCTGGGTGACTGTGGTGTGACACCTTGAGCAGGCTTGGTGCAGTGGGGAGAGGCTTGGACCTGCCTAGGCACAGTGTGCCAGGCTCTGCTGACTCCCCATGGGAGATCTTGATTTGGGGGATGTGGGGATATGGGATGGCTAGGGAGGGAGGGCTGGGGGTGGGAAGAGGGGGGATCTGTGGGTGGTATGTGGAGTGAGTAGAAAATTTCTTAATAAAGAAAAATTTAAAAAAAAGAGTTGCCATGGTCATAGTGTCTCTTCACAGCAATAAAAACCCTAAGATATTTTAAAAAATGGTGGCAGCGAGCTGACTCAGTAGGTAAATGTAATCCAATCCTAATTACTTGAGGTCAATCCCTGGGGTGAAAAGAAAGAACTAACTCCTGCAAGTTGTTCTTCAACCTTCATATTTGCACTGTACCAGGGACACATGTGAACATGTGAACACACATTTACAAAGAAACACATAAATACAATAAAATTTATTTTAAAAACACAATAACTATCTTCTCTAGTTACAATCAAAAGTATCTAGTCACCCAAAGGTCTGGCAACACTTTTCTGTAAATGATTGTTAGTATGTATATTAGAGGATGGAGAATAGCTCCACAGTTAATAGCACTCACTGTTTTTGCACAGGACCTGCGTTCAGGTCCCAGCATCTACACTGTGGCTCACTTCTGTCTGTCATTTCAGCCCCAGGGGATCCAGTGCTCTATTCTATCCTTCACGGGCACCAGATAGTATGCCAGTGCAACCGTGTACATGCAGGCTAAACACTCATACAAGAAATAGACAGGAATGCATTTAAAACTTTAAAATAAGTACTTTAACTGTAAGTTTCCTACTTACTGTTGCACATACTCACTTCTGCTGTGTCAGTGAGAAAGCAACCAGAGACAATAGGTAAATGGGTGCTTTGCACAGGCACAGCCACATTCCAGTTAAAAAATGCATTTACAAAGGCTGGTAGCCCACCTACCGGTTTGCCCAGATAAGATCCAGACTATCTCTGAACCTCCTTCAAGATGACATCTCTTCATGCTACCATTTTAAATTTGTATTGGAATGCTGCTATGCCCACACAGCACCTTAAGTATAATTACCATAAACAATTACTGAGTGCATTACCTACAATGTACATGGAGCAAGAGAAAAAACTTACCATCACCTGTGTATTCATAGCTAGTTATGGGGCACTATGATTCCATTTGTGAGATCATTGGTACCCTAAATTCTATGATACAGTCTTGCCTTGATTTTGGCCTCAACGAACTGAGACATATGGTTCTGATCAGTTATGAGCTATTGACTCCTAAACCATGGGCCAGCCTCGGCCTGACTTCCCTGTGTGCCTTGTTCATCTTTCACTTAGCATTTGCTAGTGTTGGAAACACAGCCCTAGCTGTGTTGTTCTCCCGCTTTGGAGAAGCTCATGGTTCTTCCTGCTGTGCACCTTCCTCATGGTCTTCCCACATTCCATCTCAGACTTCCTTCTCACAGGACTGTTTCTGTATGCATTTGTTTTTTAGTCTGTTGGAAGAACAAATCCTGGGTATTTCATGTATTTGAATCTTATTTAAGAATGACAAGACAATATCTTTGCCTTCATGCTTTGCCGTTCCAGTGCTGTTTTGTGATTCTGTGCTAGTTTCTTTATCTGTTCCTGTGTATTTACCATGATACTTTGTAGCTAGAGTTTTCCTGCCGGGCCCACAGTCAGGACAAATCTCTGTCACCCGCCAGTCCCACAGCCGCTCAGACCCAACCAAGTAAACACAGAGACTTATATTGCTTACAAACTGTATGGCCGTGGCAGGCTTCTTGCTAACTGTTTTTATAGCTTAAATTAATCCATTTCTATAAATCTATACCTTGCCACATGGCTTGTGGCTTACCGGCATCTTTACATGCTGTTTTTCATGGTGGCGGCTGGCAGTGTCTCCTCAGCCTTCTCCTTCCCAGAATTCTCTCCTCCTTGTCCCGCCTATACTTCTTCCTGCCTGACCACTGGCCAATCAGTGCTTTATTTATTGACCAATAAGCAACATGTTTGACATACAGACCAACCCACAGCAATACTTCCTTATTTGAACAGGAAGTGATTACCCAGGTGTCTTAGAGTTTCTGTTGCTGTGAAAAGACACCATGACCATGGCAAGCAACTCTTACAAAGAAAACATTTAGTTGGGGTGGTGATTTACAGTTTCAGAGGGTTAGTCCATTATCTTCATGATGGGGAACATGGCAGTGTGCAGGCAGACAGGGTGCTGGTTACATCTTGACTAGAAGGTAGCATGAAGTCAACTGACTATCACATTGAGGGAAGCTTGAGGAAATGAGACCTCAGAGCCTGCCCCCACAGTGACACACTTCCTCTAACAAGGACACAACCCCCTAATAGTGCCACTCCCTTTGGGGGCCATTTTCTTTCAAACCATCATACCAGGATAACCAATATCTGATATAATTTATCAGTTTTCTTTGACATTGGGTTAAATATGGATGCTAGGTCAGTAGAAGTAGTTTTCTTAGGAGAATATGGTGGTGCTCTGTTAGTTCTGAACTCAGCCTGCAGCATCTGCCTAAGAGGCCATCCATAGGGGTGGTGCTGATGGTTCTTGATGGCTTTGAAACCTGACAAGTTAGGATTAGTTGTATGAAGGATGAACTGCTGGGGAAAAATACTTTAAATGAGAAATAAAAAGTACAATTTTGAGGAAAAAATTTTGAATGGTTCCAATAGCAGTCCTAGTAAATTAACTAGGAGCTCCAATGGGCAGCATTCACTCTGTTCACTTGAAATCTTTCTGAAATCTGATACTGATGCATCTTCTTTCCCTCGATTCTCTTCTTCCTTCTGAATTTTCTCATGCTAACTTGAGAGTTTCTCTTCTCGGTTCAGAAATGATTAGGGCAGCAGGATTGGGCTTTATCTTTGTTTCACAGTAGATCTGAATATCTCACCCAGTTACTGCCATTTGGTACTTTTCTAGATCTACATTTCCAGTTAAATCTCTCTTGAATGTCAATCTCATGAATTCAGCTCTTTACTGGGTCTCACCATATCTAAATATAAGGAATACAAACTCAGTACAAGAAATCATAACCCAGAACAAATGTTTGATTTGTGTTGTTTTATTTGTTTGTTTGCTTTTATAAACAGATTGTTTCATATAGGAACAGATTTGATGCCAGTAGATCAAGGATGGAAATTTATGCCATTAACATCTAATGCACAGAGACCAGGGAGATGCAGAACAGTGTACAAACAATCTATTGGGCATCCTCCCAGATGAAAATTAAATAAAGTCCCTCAGTGAAAATAGTGCTAAGGTTGAGAAATCTTGCTCCAGACCTCTTTAGCATATTCCTATTTTGTTCAGGGATATCGTGAGTTCTTGGCATATCACATAAAGCTAGAAATCATTTCTATACAATAATTAGGACAAGGGTTTTAGAGTCAGGCAGGCACTTTTCCCCCTTCTTTTAATTTATTCTTTGTGTCTTTCACATCATGCATCTCCATCCCATTCATTTCTCTGTCCCTTAGTATCCACCCTCTGCTCTCGAAACCAGCCCCCCCCC
>CABHPR010139103.1:0-28968 GCA_902168415.1 Peromyscus melanophrys | reverse complement strand
CTGTACGGGGGTGGCACCACCCACAACGGGCTTGGACCCCCCACATCTGTCATTTATCAAGACAATACCTACTGACTTGTCTACAGGCTAATATTAGGGAGACATATTCTCAATTAAGATTTCCTCTTCCCAGATATGTCTAGGTTTGTCTCAAGATGACAAAAACCAACCAACACATTCCCTAAAGAACAGTGTCTATTTAATGACAGTTCTCATTTTAGTCTTTAAAGGAAGGAACAGGAAAAATATGCTACTATCTAGCAAGGATTCCTTCTATCCATCATAACTAGACCCTGGACATCTTACCGAACAGGCTCTACAAGAAGTTTAGTTAGGTTTTGATCATGTGGCATACCATCTAGTTTCTGGAAGTCCTGATTTATAAGTCCCCACATCCACCCACTTTTCAATTCAAAGTTTACCCAGCAAAAAGAGTCCAGAGCTTTCTTATAAAAATGCTTTTTTTTTGGTGTTTTCTATTTAATTGTAAGAGAAGCAGCACAGAATATTCACAGAAAAAGAATGAAGAAGATAAAAAATATTCTTTAGAAGTGTTTCTTTTTTTCTACCTTGGACCCAATAAAAGAGAAAAAAAATCCCTGGAGTTTTCTTTTCCTTTCTGCTACAGAAAAGTGCACACACACTGTAGGATGCACTGTTTATAAGGTAATGCCAAGTGCCAAGTATTAAACTCTTTATATTAGATGACAGGGCTTCACTATCACCTGAAGTAGCAGAATTATCTTGTGGAGTGAGCCACACACTGTCTATTCGAAGAATATGTTGCATTCCTGCACGGAATGCCATTAAAAATAATAAACCACTTCAGTGGCAAAGGCTGAAATAAACTCCAGCCAGAGAGACAGAGTGAAAGTTGGAATACTTTATATCCCATGGCTCTAGGTCAACCACATCAAAGTCTGGAAGCCCAAACAGTCTGTGTGAGTCCCTGGATGTTTGCCTACAGCAGTGGGCTGAGTCTCTGTTGTCCACCAGGAATGGCTTATCTTTTATACATTAATGTTCATAGACACAAGAAGCTTAGAGGACTCTTGTGATAGTCTCACAGATCTCCTGTGGAGGACTGCTGACTGGGGTCACCTTGATTCTTCGCTCTCAGGTTTAGGGATATGCTCACACCTTGTTTTATTCTCTTTTCTATATTTAAAGACTAATAAATAAGCAAAGAGATGCACCTTGCTCCCATCAGTTTGCCCTCTCACTTCTGTCTTAGTGAGTGATTCACATGTGAGGTGACTTCAGTGATTTGTAGGGCTCCTTCAGTTTTTCTCTGGGCACTCTGTATTTTTTGCAGCGGCCCTCCTGGATTACCTATTATTATCTGAAAGTTCTTCTAGATCCTTGTGCTGTCTGCTTTCTGTGGCTGTGACAAATACCTGAGACAATCAGTTTAAATGGAAGAATGATTTAATTCGGTTCATGCTTTCAGTCTATGATTTGTTTGCTTTCTTATTTGGGGGCCTTGATCAGGCGATGGATCATCGAGGGGATTTCATGGTGGTATGCAAAGCTGACTATTTTATAGCAGGCTGGGAACAGAGGGGTGGGATGAAAGGGATTGAGAGACACTATCTCCTTTTTGGGCACACTCTAGATAATCTAATTCCCTTTTATTTTGCCCACTTCATAAAGGTTTCACCGTATCTCCATAGTACCATGGGCTACTGACCAAGCCTTTAAGCATGTGGGGATTGGGAAAATATTTAAGACCCAAACAACAACACACCTCTCTTCACTGTCTATCTCCTTTATTCTGCTTCAAGAGCTGGCAATTGTGTTTTCTGGCTTACTTTTTAACCTATTTTCCACTTGTAATAAAATCTCTAAGTAGGCTATGACAAAGAGTTTCTTGTTTAAATCCATGGTCCCAGAGGAGAAGATGATATTTATTAAAGAATGAAGGATTATGAGAAAACAAGCTACAATGTCTCATTCAAAGTTACCATATTTTTCCTTGTCAAGGATTCTGGCCATGTAACAGAATTCCAGTTTATCTAGAATTCTTCTAGGTTTACTAGAGTTTACTATAAGTTGGGTAAGTGGATAAATCTTAAGTTCTGTAATAAAAGGTATGTGCATTCTCTTCTATTTATATATTCTTTTACAATTTTCTTAGATGCCCCAAAACTCAGGCATTCAGAATATTCTAGAATTCATCTTAGTTAGTTAAGTAGGGAACACTGAAAGACTATTTTTCTTACATAAAAATACACGAAGTGAAGGGAATCTATCATTGTTGAATTCGTGAAGGAAAGTACACAGATTCAGGATTTAACACTTGTTTACAAGCCAATCTTGTAAACTAAACCAAAACAAAACCTCGACCAAATGTAGACAACTACTTTAAAATTCTTCAAACAGAATTTTCAAGAAAGAGAATGTAGTCAGAAGATTTCCTGTGTCCTGGCCTGATGATGGTCAGGACAAATCTCTTCTACTCTCATCCCCCAGGTAAACACACAGAGGCTTATATTAATTATAACTGCATGGCCATGGCCCAAGCTTTTTGCTAGCTCGCTCTTATATCTTAAATTAGCCCATAACCATTCATCTATGTATAGCCACATGTTCCATGGATTTACCTGTGTCCCATTACATGTTGCTCCTTGGGCGGCTCACTGGTGTCTCTCTCGGCCTTCTTCCTGTCTCTCTCTTTGAATTTTCTGTCTGCCTCTAAGCTGCCTTGCCATAGGCCAAATGGCTTTATTTATCAACCAATCAGAGCAACACATATTTGCAGCATAGAGAAAGACATTCCCCCATCACTTCCCCTCTTCTGTCTAAACAAAAGGAAGGTTTTAACTTTAACCTATTAAAATTACATATAACAAAGCAGTTATCAAACAAGAATTACAGTTACAATATCTAGTCTTTATATTTTGTAAAATTAAAAAAATTCTATCCTCTATTTGTGAGTCTAAGGTTTCATATCTAATTTATCTTTTGTCATAACCAAGGAAAATTGTAACTATCTAGTCTTCAACTATATCAAAGACCCCAGAAGGATATAATATTACCTAAGTAAACATGAAGAGCATTGTAAGCAACTTCCAAAAATCTAGAATGACAGAGACAGCTGCCTGCCTGGAAAGTCATCCAAAGTTCCTCTGCAACATTGGGGCATCCATCTTCAGCCAGCCCATAGGCCTAGTCTCTCAGTCACTTTTTCTTGTGTCCTGTAGAATGTCTTGCAGTTTCTTCTGTGAAGCAGGAACCAGAAGGACCATCTCCACTTGCAAAGTTTAGTAGTCACCTTCCTATGGGTCCTGCATGTCCAGTTTATACAACATTTTATCAAGCAGTTGATGCAAGGGCATTTTTTTGCCTGGTGGCTAACTTTTGCCACAAAGAAAGCAAATCTTCAATGCCCATTATCTTCTCTGAAGTATATTGGTATTGCCAGGAGCAGATATGTCTCAATATCCAGAAAGTCAGAGTTCTTAAAACATTTTAAATGCCATATTCTGTAGGTCTTTGAAGTGTTTGAATATTACCTACCTATCTGAAATATATCTATATCTAGAAAACTTAACTGACATGACTGTAAGTTTGATTATCATAGATGACTAATTATTAATCTGTATTCCTTAATTATACATTACAATTTCAAATGAGGTGCACAAACATACCTTAAACAAGAGTAGAAATATATATACAATATAACAAAATTAACTTTAAATTTGTAATAAACTAAAATCTGTAGCAATGCAAAGCATTTTACATGAGTTGTTGCTCTTTAAAAGTTAGCTCAATAATCTATCCTTTCATCCTATCATATCGACATCCTATCCCTCTTTTTTGGCTTTATTTATCAACCAGTCAGAGCAACACATATTCACAGCATACAGAAAGACATTTCCCCATCAAGAGTAGGCTTCAGATGGCAGTGTGAATGTATCTGTGCACCTGAATCTTCAGGTTAGATTATGTTGCTTTTGTTTTCCTGAATGTATTTGCTTTGGTCACCAGACAACATTTGAAAGCCATTGCTTCAATGCAGCAAGGAAGCTAGTTGATCTGTGGTGGGAGAGAGACTCACGGTGTAGCTGCCACAATATTTATGAGCTCATGAATGGCTTATTCTTTGCATAATTAGCAAAGAAGTTTTCATGATAGAAGTCTCGGTCTCATTTCAATTTTCAAAAGTCAACCCATACCAACTACAGACTCACATCCAAAAGATAAAATCAATAAATCCTTTCTTTGCAAACAGGAGACTATCTCTATAATCTTGAGGTTGGTGAATAATTTCTAAATAGGATTCAAAAAATATCAAACATTTTTTGTTCATAAAATACTTTAAGTAAGGCAATAGGCAAATTACATTCTCAGAGAGAACGTCTTTAAAATATTTACTTTATGAAAGATCCATTCTGAAACCATCCTAAAAATTCTATAGATCAAAATTTAAATGTCTAGAGAATTCTTTTATTTATAAATAGCAACGTTCTTCAAGTATATGTAATGATAAACATATTTATAACCAGCATTTGTAAATGTGTCCACCACTCTCACTCAACATGGAAATTAGCATGCTGATTGAAATAACTCTCCAGTGATTAGTGTGCTTAACAAGAATACTAATTAGCAAGAATGTAGGTAATACAGTCCTGCAATAAAGAAGGTATAGTTATTACTTTAAATACTTTGGAAATACTTTGTTAGCATTAAATAAATGTGACATACACACCTGTCCTGTATTGTAGCAATTCTAGTCCTAGGAATATGCACAAGAGAAGTGAGCTCATAGGTTCCTGAAAAAAATGTACAAAAACATTCCTTATGATTTGACAATTAGAGACTGCATACGACATACTCATTTGGAAACATTCTATAGTAAAAATAATGAACGCATTCTGTTTAGTGAAACCACAGTGATGAATCCCAGAAAGGTAATGTTGACTCAAAAGAGATGAAAATCATTCATAATATATAATTGCATTCATATGAAACATAAGATGAAGAAAATATAGGGCAGAGTGATAGAAGCCCCAGTAATGATTATCTTACTGGTAGAGGTAGACATAATATAGAAATGACTCAGAAGAAACTTCTGGAATAATAGCAATATTTCAATCTTGACCTGAATGGTGATACATGGGTATACACAAACGTAACTTTTATGCTGCACATTTAGGGTTCATTTATATTACCTTTTGTAAGTTGTAACTCAAAATAACATATGTCATATATGTTAATTATATTTGATTATTTCATGTTTTCTTCATTTTTCTGGCAACAGGGGCTTCAGGGACAGTGAGGGACTTAGTCTCTCAGGAATGAAAGTTTTTTAGTACAGTAAACTTTCATATATACTCAACAGTCCAGTATCCACACTGATTTACTTTACCCTGAGCTTTGCATTCCATGTTGCAACATTTTATGCTTCAATCACCCACGTACTAGGTACCAAAACTGAGAAATAGCCCTCATACCCCAGAGTGTGCTGATATTGCTCAAAATAGCCAATGTTAAGCCTGTTTGGTCTTCCTCATAGAATCTCCTGTCAAGGATTTTGCTATGTTTTCTCTCGATCTATCAATGCATTTACTGGTCCTGGAGATTCTATTTGTGAATCTTGATGGTACAACCTGTCCTTTCTATAGGCAGGTGAAGCAAACTGTATTTTTACTAGCCACTATATTCTTATCTCTTGGGCTTACCAAACCTGAATAGTAATGAAACTTCAAAAATATAATAATTCAAGTAAAATGTACAATGCTGTTAGGTTTATTTCTCATTACTGGGATAAATCACAAATAAAAGGTATTCATTCCACAGTTTGAGCAAGGTAAGAAGACTCAAGTGAGTAATCAGTCAATCAATTAGTCAATCATTCAATGCAAACTTTAAAGAAGATTTAGGATAGCAGGTGATGGTGGATGGTGGGACAAAGCTGGATAAATTCAAATATGCAAAAATTTCTGTCTCTTTGTATCAATATGCCCCTTACAATGTTGCATATTTATACAACATTTAAATATTTGCTAATATGGCATGATAGCACATCATCAGAATTATTTATATTGCTAACAATAGAAGAGGAAAATCAAACAGACAAAGAAAGAAGAAATGAGGAGAAGAAAAAGAACATTTTCTGACGAATGTAAATAGAGCCAGCATGTAACTAACATGCCTAAAAAACAGAGGTAGCACTGTTAGACATTTTGGCTGTCAATGAGGTCATTTAGCTGAAGAAAATGTATTGATAGTGATGGAAACAAGTCAAGGAATTATTTAGAACATAAAATGTATACTACAAACTTGTGCTCGGCATATCTTTCTCTACTTCTTTATTACTTCTTACTGGAAATGCATTCCTTGAATAAAATAATCTGACCACAGTCTTTCATAGATACTTGATAACATATAAAAGTAAGTATATGTAAGAAAATCCCTCTTTTGATTATAGACAAAACTGTGGTCCTTTGACACACTTATTTGAAATACCTGGAAGTGTGTAGCTTACTATGTATTTCCTGGTGGCTTGCTCTCCTGTGTTCTCATTATGGCTGTTCAAACTTATCTGTGACACTGAGAAAGATGAACGATTATAGATAACCTTTTAATGTAGGCATGAAGGATTTGCCATCATTTCCTCACAGGCCTTCAGGATAGCTTGCTGTTCATGCAGTCACATTCATTAAATATTGCAGTAAGAGTGAGAACCACCTTGACCAAATCTTAGTAGTGTTTCAGAAATGAGGTTAAAGGCAGACATTTCTTAGAGTTTTGACTCTGGGATTCAGTTCAAGACAGGATTGCGTCTTAATGCACAATTGGAATGACAATGGATGAATGAAGTCACGATGTAGTGATTTTGGTTTGGAGAGTACTATGTGGCAAATTGTTGATGAAAATTTGGTTCGTCAACATGTCTTTGATAAATGAACTGTGTGCCTAAGTGGATAACTGGTTCCTAGAGCAGTGCTGGTTACCCAGATAACTATCCATTTGTTCAAATAGAGTGGCTCCCAAGAAATTCCTGCAGCCAATAGCACAGTTATTTATAGTCTTATTATCTATGACAAAGAATCTTCTAGAATGAAGGAAAAAGTCAATTTCATACAAATGGCTTCCATTTACTCTTAAAAAACTGTTTGGGTATAAATGATCTCAGTTCTCAAAAATATATAGAACCTGATAGAGAATGCCAGTTTTCTGTATTTATCTGAACATCCTTGAGATAACATATGGGTTTAGAAAGAGTTAATTTTTTAAGAAAATCAATATTGTTAATATTTCAGATGCATTCTACTGTTTATATCTCATCTAAAACTTCCTTGAAAAGGACATCTTTTTCATTCTACATACCTCACAAATGGTTGCAGTCTGTGTAATAAATTTTAAGACATCTATTGTTTCAGAATAGTGGACTAGAAGATTTTCATATTCAATTTCAAATGTGTGACTATGTGAGAAGTTACTGTTACTTTGTAATTGGTCTCTGAAAACAATAATTTGCATGTTTTTGTTAATGTTTTAGCTGTTTGTTTTACCCCTATCCTTGCTCCACATACAAGGGGTTAAAAAGCTCATTCTGCCTTCAAGATGATAGACTTTGATGATTCCATCATAGCATCATTGAGACCTCACCATTGTTATTTCTTCTATGACTGTAGGCAACATAATCATCATTAGTATTTATTCCCATAAGGACTATTCCATGTAAAATTAATTCTGAATATTAGACAATAGGAATTGGACTCAACACAAGTCTTTCTAGAACACTGTGATTATAACAGAGGCTACTGAGTATTGAAAACTCTGAGTTATGTTTTTTATGTCAGCTCAAGGATAAATAATGAACAGTTTTGACTTGCTGAAGAGTCACTGTTATAGATGAGGATAACATATCTTTCCAAAATCATAAATAGTTTCAAGGTTACAAACCTAAGTATGCGACCAACTCTAGCAGTCACTGGATTCTATAAGTTGTTTGGAGGCATTCTCATTCAAAAACATGGACCTTCTATGTGGTACTAAAACTTTTGTTAGTTTTATGTCCCATTTAGTTTAACCATGGCTATTTGGGTGATAACTAGATTGTGACTATCTATGAAGTAACTAGTGGGGAGACAGGAGATAAGAAAGGCTGTGGAACAAGGGCAATTAGATGCATTATATACATGCCTAAAATTGTCAAATTGCTTAATTGATGAAAATTACTCTTGTTGACTAGGATATGGAAGTCACCTTTCTAGGATGAGCTAGGGACATAACATAGGAAGTTAGGAATTAGTCAAATCAAGCTTTTCAAATAAAGTCAAGTCAGTGACAGTTACAATTGATGAATTTCCCATCTATAATGTCTATAGGAGGGAGTATATAGGGAGAACTGGAGCTCGCAATTGCACCTCTTTCTAGATTTATGACAATTTGCATTACAAACCTTGAATAATAAACTAGAGTTTCAAGCTGCATTGAAGAAGACAGCTTCTGTAACTTGGGTCAAACTTCATTCTAGGGTGACCTGTTCTCTCACTGCAAGGAATTATGAACAGCTTCAACTTTGATTGCTTCCTCCCCAAATAGCATTTTTTACTTTCCCCATGTCATTTACAGGAGTACTCCATAATATATATAACTTCTATCATGATTATATATTGTCTCTCCCCATCTCATACAATATTAAGATGCTTTAAGCCCACAGACTTGATGCATTCATGCAATTTTTAGTAGGTGCCACAGCTATGTGACAGCTCTGATAGTAACTCAAGAGGCCAAAAGAAAGGCACCACATCATCCTCAACATACTTAACACGTCTGTATTTGGCTCATAGTCCTGGTCCTCAAGCCGTTCACTTTTTAACTTTTATAAACGTTCAACAAATGTATCGAGTCTTTAGAGTTAGATGAAGCCTGATTAAGAATGGAGATGATTTTTAACTAATTTTTAAGTTAGTTTTCAGATTAATGGTACTCACGGTGACATTTTCATACAGATGTGCTTCTGTATTTTGTCCTTATTCATTCCTCTCTCCCACCGCTAGTTCCTTTCTTTCTCCAGATAGTTCCTACCCTCGGGTTTCATGTCACGTATACTCTGTTACCCTCACTTTCCTCCCTCCCTTAAGAGCTCTCAGTCTTCTTTCATGATATCCTTTCTACTTTCACTTCACATATGTACAATGCACACACACACACACACACACACACACACACACACACACACACACAAACACATTTTTAAATCTTTATATAATTTTTACTCTGAATTCTGCATATGGGAGAGAATGTGGTATTTGTCTGACTTTGGCTTATTTCACTTAACATAATGAGTTTCAGCTTAGATTATTCTACTGTGAAGAATGAAACTTAAGTATTTTATACTGGAGTTTAGGTTTAGTTATGCTAAAATGAGATTAAAGACTCCCCCACTGAAAATCAGTTATAGTTTTATATATTTGTACAACTATAAAGGCAATAAACCATTGACTCCTATTGTAGAATGGGGCCATAGTACGTGGCATGCAGTAGGTATTCCACTAAATGAAGTCTTGTTAGTCACTGTTATTCAATTTAAAGATTTCTTTTTTTTTTAAAGATATAAGTCTCTCTGGTAATTTCCTGCTCTGTCTTTTTGCATGAGTATTATGATTTTTAAAAAAACGTACTCTATGGGAAGTATAAAAAGAGTTCTATGTGGCACTAGGTTTAAATCTAGGGAGAAGTCCACTCAACACCTTTTCTAGTATCATAAGCATGATAGCATCATTTGATCCACATTGACTCTGATACTTGTGCTGTTGAAAACTCCTCTTCAAAGGTATATAAGTATCAGACAGTCAGAATGGAAATATATATATTTCCATAGGATATAAAGGAACAAGCAGTATGGATAGTGAGTCTCCTAAAAGACCTGTTTATTTTTAGAAAGATAAGGAAATATTTTCTCAATAGGCTAACATTATGTCCCTTCTTCATGGTAGTACATGTAGAATCCCTATAGCTTTACATTTTCTTTTTTGTGAATCCTGTGTAAATTACAGTGTTTGAAGGGTTAGTTGATAGGATGGTTAAGGCCATGTCATCACCAACTAACCTCAGATTTCCATTATTTTAAAATGATACTAGGGATTTATTCTTGGGTCTGCCTTGGGCTGTTAAGCACATTCACATGTTACTAGGAATGTTTTCAAAGTTCCTCAAGGCCGGGCGGTGGTGGTGCACGCCTTTAATCCCAGCACTTGGGAGGCAAAGCCAGGCGGATCTCTGTGAGTTCGAGGCCAGCCTGGGCTACAAAGTGAGCTCCAGGAAAGGCGCAAAGCTATACAGAGAAACCCTGCCTCGAAAAAAAACCAAAAAAAAAAAAAAAAAAAAAAGTTCCTCAAATTACCAATGCTGTTACATATTCAAAAAACAACTTTCTTTTCATTTAGTTGGTCAACCACTTTTGTGTATGAGCACGTTGTTTGAGCCTTGTGCAGATAAAAGCAGGCTTGCTTTTTCTTATGTCTTTGGGTCTTCCTGAGCTATGATGGAGATGAACATACAGAACTGAGAACCCAGAGGTTTAGAGTGTTCTAAGACAAAATTGTCTTCCTGTGTCTCATTGTAGCCTCACACTGTACTTATATTTTATAACTCACATTTTCTCAGAGGCAAATTTTTTAAGCTGACATCGTGAATGATTTTCCTGATGTCACTTATCAGACGAGCAAAGAGACCTGGGATGAAAACTCAAATTCTCCTACACTAGGAGTGACTTTAGGGGGTCACTGCCCCAGGGTGGGTTCTAGATAAAGACAGATCATGGCAGGCTTTACTAAAGGAACCCTCTCAAGTTCTGTGATGAACCTGACGGATTGTTGTTATATAGTCCCCGAGAGGAGAGATGAAACTGGCAGGAGATTTGGTGATTTGAGTGCAAACAACGTACGTTCCCAAGACGTAATGGCGACATTAAAACATATATATGTTCAGTCAGCTTCACTTAAGCCAAATAATTACAAATGTTGAAATCTTTAGCCCCTCTGGTTTTGAATCCATCAACTACCATTAATGAGCAGACACATCTGCATTGTTTTGGAGATGGTATTCATCTAAATCTTTTTTTTTTTTTTTGGCCAGTGAAATTCTTTCTTCACTTATTTATAAGTAATTAATTAACTAACATTTTAAACATTTATTTACTGTTGTATATGTGTGTACTTGCAGAAACATGCAGGCTTGTTCACTTATCCGTGTGTCATGGCATGCATGTGGAAGTCAGAGGACAGCTTGGGAGAGTCCATTTCCTCCCTTTACCATGTAGGTTTCTGAGATCAAACTTGGGTCACCAGGCTTGGCAGCATGTACCCTTACCTGCTGAGCCGTCTTACTTGTCTAGGAAGACAATGTGAACTGTGGGATGCCCCTCCCCATGAGAGGAAATATTATTAACAAACATATGTTTAAGCAACTTGAGCATTTATGGACATTCATCTGCTTTCCCACTGTCCACCTCTTTAAAGAGAAGATAAAAATCAAGTAAATTTGTCACAAGTAGAATATATATATATATATATATATATATATATATATATATATGATTCTAAGTCTGAACAAGAATTAAGGATCTGGGTTTCAAATTAAACCTCATTATGAAAATCATTAGAATTTCCAAACCATCATTGTTGAGGATAGAAGTTTCCAGAAAGCAGAGCACCCATGAAGTATTGAGGATAGGAATAACGTTGGGTTTCTCAGGGATCAGCACTTGAGAGGCAGAATAAAAGTGACAAAATATTTGGGAGAATACCAGAATCCAGTCTGACCTGCCAGGGAAATGTTTTGCTTTCAGATTCCTTGGAAAATGCCAGGAAATAACGTTCTCCACAAGAAATAATTAACAAAAAGACTGACAGAAAACTCAGGCACAGAAATAGCTAGGGTTAATCAAACAGGCTAGTGAGAGGAGTTTTCACAAGCTTCGGGGGAGCCGGGAACATTCTCCATGACAGATGTAGGTTTAAATTCCCTGGAACAAAATCTCATTAGTGGCTATTGAGTTGATGATCCTGGTGGAGGGGAAAGGGTTTCATCCTATCATCTGAAAAAATAATGCTGCATCTCTCCTTTTAGCCTGTACTTCTATGCATTCTACGCTCATATCTGCATTTTTATCAGGGATTCACTCACTTGTGCAGATTAATTTTCCCATTCTCAGAGTTAGCCAATTCGCAATACAATTACCACTTCCAGCACAGTAAACTCAACCATGAATGAATTTTCTCATCCATCACTTCAGGTTATTTGGTCTACTGCAAGACAGTGAAAATATATCCCCAAATCAGTGATAGGAAATAGGGCGTGAGTCAGTTTCCTAACTATACCCAGGAGTTGTGCTAACAAGATGTGAGAGCAGCGACGAGGGTGGAATTTTAAGCCACCCACTGTGCTACACAGTTTTCTGGAAGTCTGTGTTGTGGCATCAGAATGACAGATAACTTCATAAATACCTCTAGGGACCAGATCAACAAATCCTCACACCTCACATGCAGACAGTGAACCCATCAGGGCCCTCCCTGATGGTCCTTGCATCTTTATTTCTTCACCCTTACATTTTCCTTCTGTGAAAATTTAAATCTGAAACACAGTGTAGGTTCAGTTTAATGTACTGTGTACTAATGTACTAGTCATATATATTCAAATATATATATATATATTTGAAAGAGCCAGAGTACAATATTATAGAGTATATAAAACATACTACACATGACTTATGTGACTATATATCATTTTCTCTTTTCCGACCCCTAAAACATTAGTTTTTTGCCTTTTTGTATTTTTTCCCTGAATTAATTCTGTTTGTTGTAAATTTTCTAAAATAATAATTCCGTTCTGTAAAATTTTAGCTTCTGTAGTTTTTCACCATGACAGACACACTTTTTTTTTAAATTTTATTTCAACTTCAAAACAGAAAAAAAGTGCACAGAAACAAATTAAGTCTTAATGATGAATGTATCATCAATGAGAACCAGTTCAAAATTAGACAAAAATTTACAATACATTTGAATAATGGAACAGAGAGGTAGAGAATCTTAAATTATTATATTGTAACTGTTAAACTGATTTGTAAGAAATATCACTTCAAATATTATAAAACACAGAAACTTATAAGCTTTAGAAAATAGTGGAAATGTTAATTACCAAAACAAAGAAGATATCTCATATGAACCATATACTTGTTTGAGTTTACTTCTTGTGGTTAATAACTATGGAACTGTAGCCTTCATATATTCTGATAGAATACCTCATCTTTTTTTCACGAGACCAGATAAAAATAAGGAGTCAGCTATGAGGAACCATATAGTAACAACATTCATTCTCCTGGGACTAACAGAGGACCCACAAATTCAAAGTCTGCTTTTGATTTTTTTTTTAACTCTTAACTAGACAGAAAGTACTTACATCATTCATTTCTAAAGTTTAGAGCTAATAGTCACACTCTTAACACATACTCTAATGGATCAAAGTGAGAATTCATCTTTTCAGTCATTCTTAATCACAGAGTCATGAAGAATCATATCCCCAAATTTCCTAATTTAAAAAGTAAACCATTGAACTACAAGGTACATCAATATACAGCGTCATATAGAAATTTCCAAACATTAGCTTGGTTTTCCGTGTGTCATTTGGATTTTCAATCACAGCAGTCACAGGAAAGGGTAAATGGTATGCCTCCATTGGTCCCAAATTGACACCTGCAAAATAAATTGCAACTCAGAGGAACACATGTGTAACCTTCACATTTGGGAACATGAAAGAATAGAACTGTATATTCTAGGCCAGCCTGGACTAAAGAGTGGCAGTCTATCTCCCAAAACAAATAAAAATCAGATAGTCAGTATTTGAGTATATTTTATACAAGCTAAGTTGGATTAATTCAGAGATTTCAAATATCTGTGTAAATATCACTAAGAGTCTAACCTGAAACTTCCCTTCCTTCCCTTTGCCTCCTATCTCAGCCTACCTTCAGTCCCAAGAAAACCTTTGAAAGGTTTTTGTAGCTGCAGCTTTGTGTCACCTCTTTGAGAACTTCAAATAGGCACATGGCATATTCTTCAGTTGCTCAGGACCTGGTGAACCGTTTAACAAATAGTTGTACCATTGTACATCTCATACATCCCCAACAGCATCTAAGAGTTCGGATTATTACATGAGCTCCTTACACATTTTATTGTACACATATATCACATCCAAGTTAATTTTGCATTTCTCTCATTAATAGTGATATTGAGCATTCTTTATGTGGTCACTGATTTTTGTTAAATCTCTCTTGCTTTCTTGGTCTCTATGTGCACACACACACACACACACACACACACACACACACACTCACACACACACACATATGTACATATGTGTTGGGGGTAATGGGAGGATGCATATTAGCAAAGTATGATATATAAGTATGAAAACATAACAAATCCCATTATTTTGTATCCTAACCAAAATATGAATAAAAATATAAAATATTCATCCAAATCTTTTGACTATTTGTGCATGCACATTTGTGTGGTATGGTTTGTCTTTGTGGCTTGTAAAATTACTTTATATGTGCTAGATTGAAGTTGCCTGTGACATTATGCATTGCAAATGTTTTGTTATATATAGGGATTGAGGGATTTACTTAGTATTTTTCTTAGCAATGTATTTCAAAGACTAGAAGACTTTAATTTTGAAAACTCTGACTTGCTGTTCTTTTTTTTGCGTGCTTCATAGTTCTTTTTTATATTTCCTCCTACTTAAGTCTTTGTTGAAGGCCAGAAATATTTTAGCTACTTTACTCATGTAAGCCAAAGATTCAGTTCTAATCTGAGTCTATAATAATTTTCCCCTTTCCATGATGTTGCTTACATACAAAAGCATCATTTTGTAAAAGTTTATCATGTCACACTTTTTACTGTATTGTTATCAGCCATTTTGTCTAAAATCAGTAGACACCATCTATGTCAGTGTATTTTTTTCATGATTTACCATTGCATTCTTCTCTGTGAATAACCTTAGATCAGTGGCAGATTGAATTACTATGACTTTACCATAACCCCTAAAATTAGATACTATATATTCTAACCTTTTCGTCACTTTCATTTTTTCCCCTTTTTTATATAAAATTTGCTTTATTTTTTTCTGTGTCTGTACATATATGCATATGTATGTATTTATGTGTGTGCATATATGCGTGAGGATGCTCACAAAGGTCAGAAGAGGCATCAGATTCCATGGAACTTGAGTTACAGTCATTTCTGAGTTGCTTGATGTGGATGCTAGGAAGCAGACCCTGGTCCTGTTCAGGAATACCTCAAACTCTGTTCCATCTTCCCAGCTCCAAAGATGAACATGTCCTTTCCTTGCTTCTTTATTTTCATGTATCAATTCCAAATTTACTTCACACTTACCATGAAGTAATCCACTGAAATTGGTCTAGAATTCCATAAATCCTACACATCAACTTAGAGAGAAATGCCATTTTAATAAATGGACACATGAATAGGTCATGCCTCTTGATTTGTTTAGGTCTCTTTTGGCTTAACAATACTTTGTTTTATTTACTATGCCATCTTTATAATTATTAAGTTGAATTCATTTCTAAATTTTCTTAATTCTGGTGGTATGGTGAATGGCATTTACAAAATTTTTGTTTCAAACTATATGTTGCTAATGCAGAGATAAAATTAATTTTTATATTGTGTTCCATTCCAGAGATACATCTCATAGATCATTGTAATGGATATGATCCAAAAATGCTCATATCTTGATGTCTTAGTCCCAGTATGGTAGATCTAACCACTGAGAACTGATTGAATCATGGGTGTACTAACATTATCCATTATCAATACGCTCATCCATTAATGAGTTCAAGCCAAATAGACCATAAGGATTAGGGCTTGGTTGGACTGTGTTTTTGGAGGGTGTGTTGTACATTGTATTTTGGTTGTTTATTTCTCAGTTTTCTGGCCACAATGAGTTAAGCAGCTTTTATTCATCATGCCTGCCTCTTGCCATGGCATTTTACCTCACCACAAGTCCGCAGCAATGGAAGGAGCCAGAGACAGACCAAAACCCCTGAAACTGTGAGCCAAAATAAATATTCTCTCCTTTAAGTTACTTCTCTCAGATACTTGTTACAGCAACAGAACACTGAGAAATACGATCACAGTAGGAACTAACTTAATATCCATAAATAGATGGATAGATGACTAAATGTGAATAAAATATTAGCATTTGCTAAAAAAGAAAGAAATCCTACTTTCAATACTATTTTTGTAACTTAAGGATAATATACTAATGTAGTGGGTAGCCACTCCAGCTTTGGTCTGGAAGTTCCAACCCCCATTGAGGCTTCTGTAACTATCACACCTACAAGGCGGGGCCAAGGGAGGGCCTGAAGACCTGAGACCGGGATGCGCGCTCTCTTGTTTCCTGGACCTGGACTCAAGAGGTAGACGGAGGAAAGTTCCCCAGAGAACACCGCCGGACTGCGCTGCGTCTCTTCCAGAACCCATCATCTACCTATCCCTTCATTTGTGAGTTATGCCTTTAAATAAATCTCCTTTTAACTACGTGGAGTGGCCTTAATATTTACACCAATATACTAATATTGCCCTAATATACTAATTGGACAAGTCATACACTAATTGAAATAAGCTAGACACAGAAGAACTATAGCAAGTCTTTCTCTGTTTCTTCAGCCAGCTCTCAAATCATGGACTGGAGGCTTATTATTAATTGTGAAAGCTTGGCCAATAGCTTAGGCTTGTTTCTAACTAGCACTTATAACTTAAATTAACACATATCTTTTAATCTATTTTTTATGTGGTTCAGTTACCTTTATTTATTTATTGCCCATGCTGCTTCCTCTCCATCTCACTGGCAATCCCAACTCTTCTCTTTCCCAGCATCCTCTGTGCCTGGATTCCTGCTGAGTTATTGGCTGTTCAGCTTTTTATTAAACCAATCTGAGTGACACATCTTCACAGTATACAAAAAGATTATTCCACAACAAAGAACAAATGTAATATGACTTGTGTTTTATGATTCCAAAGCAGTCAAGCTCATAGCAGCAGAAATTAGAACTGTGCTTTCCAGAGTCTGGTAGTGGTATTAATTAAGGGGCAGAAAGTTCCATAAAGTAATATAAGTCCTGAGTCTATACTGATTAGGACCCCAAGTTTATAAAATTGTGTTTATATTTAGAAATTTCCTGGGTGGATTGATTTTATGTTAAGTAATATTATATATACACATTCACAAATTACAGGTGAATAATGTGGGAGTAAACTTTTGGAGGAGTTTAATATATCCATGAATAAATTTTGTTAATGTTTTCATGTTTTTATTGTACTTTTGTTTGTTTTTCTGTGTATGTGTGTGTGTACATGTTTGTGTATGTGCACATATGTGTGGGTACATGTAGAGGCCAGAATTTGCTGCTGAGTGTGTTTTCAATTGTTGTGCACCTTATTCTTTAAGACAGTGTCTCTCATTGAACCTAGAGTTCCTTGGTTTGAAAATACTGGCTGGCCAGCAAGCCCCACGTGTCTTCTTATTGCTACCTTGCTGTTGCTGGAGTCACAGGTGTGTGGACTGCCTACTTGGCTTTTACACAGGTGCTGAGGATCCAAACTCAGGTTCTTCATGCTTGTACAGAACACATTTTACTGCCTCAGCCATCCTCTGTATACTTATTTCTTAATTCATGTGGTACACATTAAATGTGTGCAATATATTGTATGTTGCCTGTAACTCAAGATAATGGTGTAAAAATGAGACAATACCAAGCTTCCTCGGAGACAATGACCAATACAACTCAATGTTCTAGTCCTTGAAAATATTTTAGCATCCCAAGAGAATTTTAAGAACGTTGGATGTGTTATTAGATGAAAGATGTGAGCCATGCTATTGTCTCTAGGAAATAAGATCTCTCCATCTGTCATATAAATCATTTCTTATTGGGTCATTTAGAGCTCTGATTTCAGCTTGGATATAAAATGGAAAAGTCAATTCAGAAAATGGTAATGCGGGTTACATCGCTCAGCTGGAAAAGGATACATATGTTTTATCTATCTTTATGCTTACTACAGTGCAGCATCTATTCTTTGAGAAAAAAGATTTTTGCTTTTAGGAGGTATGAAAGTTTGAAGTTTTTTTTACTATGATTTACAAACTTTCAAAGATTATTTATATTAGCTGATTTTGTACTCAGCATATTGACTGTATGAGATCAAAATGAAATTTGCCCTCATTAATTACTGCTGAAAAATTTTCTGAAATGAAGACTCAGTAACCAGGACATTTGACAGCACCAACATCAAAGGTTACTGTATTGTCACTTTCTATCCACTGGCTATTTGGCTAAATTTATCAGCCTGTTTAACTTGAGTACCATTATCTTCACATGTTACAGTGAATACAGATAGGTAATGTAGAACTATGGAAGGGTTGTATGAAGTTTTTTTTTTTATTTTTTACTATGATTGCAACCCTCATGACTCATTAGGGGTAAATACTACTATAGGCAATTTTCTAGTTAAAGAAATTGAGGCTGACAAAGTTAAGTGAATTAAAAATGGGTGGGCCATGCACAATGTTGCTGTCCAGTCTCGATAAACTATTCCTTCCCTGTAAATTTGAGTTCTAAGACTGTGTGTGGGGAGAAGCATCTAAAACTTAAGTTCCAAGGACAGGGATCCTAGCAGTCTATAAATGGGCTTTGCCCTTGAATTTTCATTTAGAATACATGGACTATAAATCCTTTTACAAATTCAGAAAGTATTTATACATAGTTTATGTCATCAGCTGTCCAAAGTGGATTGAAAATACCCTATGTGCTTGACAATATTACTCTAAGGATCAAGGAAGGTAATGCCTATTAGAGCATGTGAGGTATATTGGGTCACCCGGATATGGATGTTCTTCCTTTCATTTCTTTTCTTAAAAAAGATTATCATCCTATCTTTTATAGGAAACAGTTGAGTGTAAAATCATTGCATATTCTTTTACAGACTTGGCATTTTTATGAAGAGTAGAATGTGCTGATTTGAGGCTTCACTGATTTCCCTTTGCATGTATGCATGGAGTTCTCTGTAGGGTGAAAGACCTTGCTAGTGCTTAGCTGTTCATCCTAGAGATTCAGGTCATCAGGACCCACAACCAAAATAAGTCGTTCTACCAGTGGCGCTCCAGCACCAGGAGTGAGGCAAAGGTATTCAGGCCATTTGTTTTTGGATTTGTAATTCAGTATCATGTCTCAAGAGAAGGCTACAGAGTCTTATTTTAAATTTCAAATCATAAAAAGAACATGAATTTAAATATTAAATTCTCAATACAGGCCAGATTATATACTAAGGAATTTTTATGTACTAACCTCTCTGTCACATAACAGTTGTGCATGGCAGGTACTATAACTCTCATTGCTTTTTTTTTTTTTTTTTTAAATAACAAGGAAGTCTAAAACTTAAAAAACATAAAAATTGTTCAGGGCTCCACAGTTGATGAGAGACAGAACCCTATATTAGATTTCTCAGATTTTAGGTCCTGTTGAATTAATCATTAGAAGATATTTACTCAAGAAAAGTAATGAGATTATGGTCAATGTATTAGTCAGTGTTCTCTAGAGGAACAGAACCGATAGAATGAATCCACCTCTGTCTCTATCTATCTATCTATCTATCTATCTATCTATCTATCTATCTATCAATCTGTCTATCTATCAATCTATCTATCTATCAATCATCTATCTATCTATCTGTCTGTCCGTCCGTCTATCTATCTATCTATCTATCTATCATCTATCTATCTATCTATCATCTATCTTATCTATCATCTATCTATCTATCTATCTATCATCTATCTTATCTATCATCTATCTATCACCTATCTATCATCTATCTATCTATCTATGTATCCATGTATCTATCTGTCTATCTATCTATCTATCTATCTATCTATCTATCTATCTATCAATCTATCAATCAATCTATCTATCTATCTATCAATCAATCAATCATCTGTCTGTCTGTCTGTCTTCTATCTATATAGAATGTGGATTTATTAGAGTGGTTTACAAGCTATGCTCCAGCTAGTCCAAAAATGGTTGTCTTCTAACAGAAAGTTCAAGAATCCAGTAGTTGTTCATTCCAGAAGACTAGATGTCTCAGTTGGTCTTCAGTATATGCCAGAATCCTCAAGAAGTAGGTTCTAATGGCAGTGAACTTATCAGCAAAAGTAAGAGCAAGCAGGCAAAGAGAGAGAGCTTCCTTCTCGAATGTCCTTTATATAGGCTGCCACCTGAAGGTATGGTCCAGTTTAAAAGAGGATCTTCCCACCTCAAAAGATTCAGAATATAGGTAGTTCTTCCCATTTCAAATGATTGAATTAAGAAAAGTCCCTCATATTTATACTCAGTGGCTTGGGTTTTAGTTAATTCTGGATGTAGTCAAGTTGACAACCAAGAATAGCCATTAGAGCCAATGTTTGTTGACTATCATATGGCAAATATTCTTTTATTAAGGGGAGTTTATCCATTTATCTAAAAAGTAATTATAGTAAAGATAATTTTCATTCAAGAGCAGTAAATACTATGTTAGCATTAATTTGGATCACAGGAAACTTTATTAGTCAAGTTAAACAGAAATTTCCACTGTTTACTTCTTGATTGATTGACTTATTGATTAACATATTCTTTTATTCATCAATTGATTCCTTGGTGTGTGTATGTGTGTGTGTGTGTGTGTGTGTGTGTGTGTGTGTGTGTGTGTGTGTGATATCTGCCTATGTAAGTCTGAAATCCACAAAACAGAGCATCAGGACAAGCTGACTGCATCTTTCAGACACAGGTTTGAGTTGTTTTCCACAGCTAGAATTTATTCTTCATCAGAATCCTTTAGCTCTGAGGGAGGAGGGCAGGTGGAGGGGCTGGGAGGGGTGGAGGGAGGAGAATTCCTGGTTGGGATGTACTGTATGAAAGGAGAATAAATGAAAAGAAAAACATAACTACTAAAAGTTAAACTGAACTAGGACAGCTATTCATAAACATAATGTGTGATATGAAGAAACACAATCAAAATACTGTAATACTGGTCATGACTAAGATGTGCTTGAAGTTAGAGCAAAACTTAATTAGTTACAGAAAATAAATTGACATGATTATATAAAAAATCTGATCTTCTAGAAGATTGAGTTGGTACACCAGATTATGTGAGATAATCGTCCCTCCTTAAAGAGTGGCATAGACTTTCACCTTACAAAGTACTTACACAATCATGCCTAGAATAGTGTTTGATAATAGGGTGGAAGTCAAGCCAAACTGTTAAATAAAATTTACCTTCAAAAGCACCTACCTGGGCACAGGAGAGGAGATGAAAGCATCAACCAATCAAGCAAAGACTCCTGGGAGAATTTGGTTCACAAGATAAATTCCCCAGAGACAGGAAGAAAGGGACCACACATGCTATTGTCATTACTAGACTGTAAACCCTAGGAGAAAAGTATAGCTCATTCATATCTGATTGAGCGAAATAATCACCATGAGGCAAGATGGTCTTTTGTTGTGAAATAGATGTGGGATTATAAAGTACTATCTGGCATCTGAAGGTTGTAATAAATAAATGGTATGTAGCTGAGCTTAGGAGAAAACACTGTAGAAAAGAAGCTTGCATAGCATGTCAGAGAAGTCCCTGGCAATGCCATCCCTGGACCATGGTTCTGCATCCATGGCTGGTATGTAGCCCATTATCCCAAGTGTAAGCTACTCCACAGACTACTTTTATTTGCTCTTCTGTGACCTCTCAACAGGCAACTGGGGCTGCTACTGTCAATACCTCTGCAAAGCTATTGCTATACAACTGCTGACTGTCTGTCAGTGTATTCTTGTTGTTCACATGCATCCTTACCTAAACCTGGGTAAAGGCTAGTATCACCATTCTCATTCCCCCTGTTGTCACAGCTATACCTTCTAGTTGGGATTTTCTTTGGGCCTTCAACCAGCCCCCAAATGAAGACATGGAGACTTATTATTAATTATGAATGCTCAGCCTTAGCTTAGGCTTGTCCCACCAGCCCTTTTAACTTATTTAACCTGTTTCTCTTCATCTACATGTTGCCACAGGGCTTTTTGTCTTTCTTTCATTCTGTATGTCCTACTTTCCTGCTCCCTCCATGTCTGACTGGCTGGTTCCTGGTATCTCCCCATCTTTTCCTTTTCTTCCCCCTGCCCACCTAAATTCCTCCTCCTCCTTACTCTCCATGCCAGGAAGTTCTGTCTGTACGTCCTTCCTCACTATTGGCCATTTAGCTTTTTATTAGACCAATCAGGTGCCTTAGGCAGGCAAACAAAAACAGCAACACATCTTTACAGAATTAAATACATGCAACACATTTTTTTCATAGTTAAAACAAATATCCTCAACAATACCTCTCCCGGTAAGACACAAACACCATCAAACCTAGGCCCCCAAATCAAGTTTAACTCTTTCTAAATTATGTTTTAGGTATCAGCACACCTGGGTTAATGCGTTTGAGTATGCCTGCCAAACAGTGGGTTTGTGGGTTTGGTCATATTTAATATCATGTCTAGATCTTGTGTTTCCAGTGAAATTACAGTATCCGTTCTAGATTCCTAGTCCAATGAGGTGTCTGGCCTCGATCACTATATCACCACACTAAATTGGTTTCTGAGTTGCCACTACCAACAGCAACATGCAGAAGTCAAGTGATCTTTGTATTATCCAGACACACTTTAGCATGCTCTTTATCACACTCTGTCCTTCAAGGTGAACCCATTTTTTTTAAATTATGTAAGTGATTGAACCACACAGAAAATGTACAAGTTTTAAGAAAAAAAGTGAATAATTCCAAAGCTATAAGTTCGACTTTTTGCCTCTTCACACAGTCTTTGCCCCCAGAAGACATTGTTTTCCTCAAAGACAAGCACTAGGGACGAACATACCAATGGTATTATATTTACACCTTTGCTTCCTGCTTTAACAAAGGAAATTCAGCTTCCAGCCCATAGAAGAAAAATGCGGTCATTTTGTGCAGTTTGGATGTCTGCATTTTAACCTTTGGCCTCAAATAGATCAAATCGCATCTTGAGCTCACAGGTAACAACTTTTACTGGTGAAACAGAGGGAACATGGTAGTATTTCTCAAGAAGATCAAAATTGAAGCTTGCAGAAATTTATTGAGGATATTTTTCAAAGACTCTGGGATCCTTTATCGTTATGTGTTTTTCACAGTGGCTGGCAAAAGAGGGGCAGTTTGTCTCTGATGCTCTCATTTTGAGAAGTAGGCTCTGATTGTTCACCCTTTTATACAAGTGTGTTCCACTGACATGCATGTCAAAGGAACAGGTGAAAAATATATATATTAGGGAAAAAAATCAAAGTTTTCTGAAAATGAAATGGAACTATTTCCGGATCCTCCGGTGAAGTCTAGCCATCTCATCAGGATGCAGACTTGGAGTTGGAAAAGTAGGTGGCAAAACTTTTTCAAGGCATCTTCAAGTTTGATTTGAGTCCTTATTCTCCTAAGAGAGTCATTATTAGTGCTCAGAATATACTCAGCTCTCACAAAGCTCTTCCAGTTCATTTTTGTAAAAAGTGAACCAACGGATTGCTTGGTGAAAATCTTTTTGATTTTTAAGAAGGAATAAATACTTTGATCTATCTTTTTCTGGATTTTATCTCACTTACATGTAAGTAGGCGTGCTTGAAAATTTAAAATATTATTGTGGAATTTTAAATAATAAAATATTATTGTTAATAATTGGGAAATTTCCAAAGTAATCTAAGTCTTTGTCAGTAAACTCTCACAATTTAGCTTCAAAACTTGCTTGGCAAAAATTGATAGAATCCCAGTAAGAAACTGGAACAGCAACAAATATGTTTTAAAAAACTTAGCATACCTCTTTCAATAAAGATTGATTGAGCAGGCAGTCAAATTACCAAGGCTATAGATCACTTGAGTAATATAATAAAAGCCTGCTAAAACTCAATGTTAGTGAACACAAAGATCTTGAATACAGATAGGACTTTGGAAAATATTGACTATAGAAACAGAGTTGAGCAAAATAATTAGGTGGGGCTAGAAATAATCAAATACTTTTCTTAACTACAATGTAATAAAATTATAAATAAATGAAAACTTGAAGAACACAACCAAGAGCAATAATCTAAAATACATAAAATCCCCAAAATTACAAAAAATAAAATAGCCTAATGCGTAAACAGATAATAATATAAACATGTAAGCCCCGGAGAAGGAACTGGAAATTTATTACAGAACTTTCTTTTGATACTACTAATTTCAACTTAAAATGTAATATTGTTCTAGCATGACAGTTAGGGTGTTTGGCCATCTGATCACCAGAGTAGATCAGTTCGGGCTTTCTCTCAACCATTGCCAGTAGTCTATTGTTGCTAGAACTCTCATCCAATGACTGATCGAAGCAGATGCAGAGATCCATGGCCAGGCCCCAGGTGGAGCTCCGGGAGTCCAATAGGCGAGAAAGAGGAGGGATTGTATGAGCGAGAACTGTTGAGGCCATGATTAGAAAAAGCACAGGGACAAAGAGCTAAACTAGTGGAAACACATGAACTATGAACCAATAGCTATGGAGCCCCCAACTGGATCAGGCCCTCTGGATATGTGAGACAGTTGATTAACTTGAACAGTCTGGGAGGCCCCAGGCAGTGGGATCTGGACCTGTCCTCAGTGCATGAGCTGGCTGTTTGAAACCTGGGGCCTATGCGCAGCCTGGGCGAAAGGAGGAGGGGACAGGACCTGCCTTGATTGAATCTACCAGGCTGAGCTGAATCCCCAGGGGAGTCCTTGCCCAGGAGGAGATGGGAATGGGGGGTGGACTGGGGGGAGGGGGGGGGGGGAGCTGGAGGAAGGAGGACAGGGGAAACTGTGGCTGATATGTACAATTAAATTAAATTATAAAATAAATTAAAAATAAAAGAAAAAAATGTAATATTGTATGAAAAAAGGAAGATATAGAATAATATTCAGGGTTGGATACAATTTATATTGCATAAGATATTCTGATTACAAGTTTTTTAAGATTTATTTTATTTTTAGTATATATATATATATATATATATACATATGAGTTTTGGCTGCATGTATGTATATGTGCCATGTGTGCAGTACCTACGGAGGACAGAAAAAGCGTGGGATCCCCTGGAACTGGAGCCACAGCTGGGTGTGAACCACCTTATGAATTCTGGGAGCAAAACCCTAGTCCTCTGCAAGAACCTCAAGTGCCCTTAACTGCTGAGCCATGTCTCCAACCCCTAAAATGTTATCATGTCCAGTAAGAGATTCTTGTCCATAATGCATACCAAGATGAAGGGAGTATGAAGATGTGCAAAAGAAATGGGAAATACTGAATGAGGATGGACATTTTGCATCTGTAAAATTTTCTGTTTTATTTCCTACCTCTGTCCTTTTCCCTCTTGCTTTTCACCTTCCTAAATGAATTGTTCAGCAAGTATGACATAATTTTAACATTGATATAATTTTATTGATAGAATCGTATGACATTGTTTTCAGTCTTCTTTGTGATTTTCTAGGTTCTAGTTATTTCATAATTAAAAATAACATTTTACAAGCTATCTCTTGACCCTGAGGCTCTTATCTTTTCTGGCTCTCACCCAGGTCCTTATTATTATGTACCTGATCAGTTGGTAGTATCTTAACGAGATTCCCTGCTTCCCATGCATCTCGTTCACATTTGCTTCAAGATTTTTCATAACAAATCCTCTGAAGTAGGTAGAACAACCAGCACTTCCCCAGTCTCACAGAGGGGGAAAAGCACCCCAGTTAATTGCCTAACACCTAAGTAGGAGGAGTAGGAGCCAAACAATTGACTGCATGCTTACTATGTTAGTGTAGATCACCTTAAATCATTTCATGTTTCCCCCCTTTTGAAAATATTCAAGTTTAATTATTGATAGAGCAAAAACCAGAATTCACTTGTTATGTTAATATCTACCAATTAGTAACTTGTAATAAGAGTTTACATTACAGGCACTTCACTACTTATATGTAAGATATTGTCTTGGTTTCTTCTTCTGCCACTAGGATAAAACACCCCAACAGAAGGTACTTAAGGAACAAAGGGTTTATTTGGGCTTATACTTCCAGAGAGATAACTCCATTATGGCAGGTAAGCATGTCAGCAGGCAGGAGAGGCATGGTGGCAGGCGCATGCGTCTGGTTGCTCATGATTCATCACAGTCATAATGCTGAGACTGGATAGGATAGAATGCTGGGTTGAAAAACCTCAAAGTTGTCCCTCAGTGACCCACTTTGTCCAGTGAGATTCTACCTTCTAATGTTTCTATAACTGTCCAAAAAAAAAAAAAAAAAAAAAAAAAAAACTACCAACTAAGGACCAAATTTAAAAAAAATAAAACAGAGAAGAGCCTATGGGGGACATTGTACATTGAGATCACAATAGGCATATTTGCATTCCGTTTGTTCTCTTACCAGTGGTTCCCACTTTGGTACTATTGTTTTGAAACATCTTCTCAAGGCCCATGTCTTGGCCAGGCTATAGTGCTGAGGAACCTTTGGGATGTGGGCTTACCGAAGGAAGATCATGGCAAGGATGCCTTCAAAGGGGATTTGGGAACCTGGTACACTTTCCCTGCTCCCTTTGTTTCCTGGCTGCCCCGAGGTGAGCAGTCTCCTTCGCTCTGTTCGCTCCCACTGCGAAGTTTTCCACCTTGCCTAGTCCCAAGCGAGGTGGCTAGGTGAGTGTGGATGGAAACCTTTGAAACTAAACAAGAATAAACTCCACTCCATCAAGTTATCATAGGCATTTTGTTGGAATTCATGGTGATATTTCCAGCCCCGATGTTCAAAGCTGTCTCGCCACTAAAGAATGCAGAGCATCGAGTATCACACATTCCTTAGTTTAGTGAATATTTTAGTAATTCTCTTGGTAATTTTCTCAAATTCAAGAATGCCATGTTTTCACTGAGAAGGGCTGACACCATCCCCACAAAGCTGAGATGTCATAGGTGACTCTATTTCTTATTAGTTTGAAATCTTTTTCTGTGCTCTATTGGCCAATTGAAGCAGAGACAACAATGAGCAACAGAGCAATTTCCTGTGCATTTTTCATCAGGTGAAATTTATCTATTCTCCTTAAAACTCCAGTAGCACCCATCCAACAGATTATAATTAGTGTTTCTTCTGAAGGTTGTATTGGGAAAGGCTTTAAAGACTCACCTTACCTGGTCACACACATGATCTAAGTCTCTGTCAGAAGTAATTCCTGAGACCTCTCTTTGGTTAATAATTGGGGACTCCCTCCAGGGAAGAAGGTGATGAGGTTGGTTCTGAAGTTCCCCAAAGGAAAAGTGTCTCTGGAAAGCATCTGGCTCCAGTCAGTAGGCCTTCTCATTTTGTATCCTCAGCCTGGAATCTGGGTGTGAATTCTCACTTTGTTGTTCTCATATCTGGCGAGTCTCTCACCATCTATCTCCATGATTTGCTGGTGAGCACAGTTGGACATAATGATGTCTTGCAGCAAAATGAAGAGAAATGGAAGACCCTATAGAGTGACAAAGAAGAAGCAGGCTGTCTTCCTCCATACAGCAGACCCATCCTGAGGCACGAAATATGACTATTCCTTTTGCATTCTCACAATAGAAACCAAACTAATAAACCACAGGACTGAAGTTGAGGGAGGGGGCAAAGTTCATTATATTGGAATACCCTCTCTTTCAAAAGAGCTCAAAGTTGTTTTTTTTTTTTTTAATAGGCTTTTCCTTGATCCCAAATCCCCCATTCTGGAAGCCTTCTTGAATCACATGGGGAGAGATTATATTTTTTCAGTGCCCATTTCCTTATTCCAATCTTCCTGAAACTGAAGACTTACAGATGCTGAATTTTTCTCGAAGGAAACATTTTGCTTCTTTCAGCTCATGAGTATTCATCTTTCTTTTGCTTTGGCTCTGGAACTCTTTTTCAATGGCTTATTTAATGTTCTTTTGCCAGAGTATTGTTGATGTTCTCTAAGAATGCCATATGCCAGTAGCCTTAAAAGTCTAGCTCCAAGAAGACCAAGACATTTGGAGTCAAAAGATCAAGGCTTGAGGCACAATTTTGCCACATAGTACTTGATTGTAAGAGTCTCAGTTACATTCCATTACTGTAGCAGATACTGGAGACAGTGAACTTACAAAGAAGAAGATTTGAGTTGCTCATGGTTTTGGATGCTTCAGTTTATTATTCATTTTCCCTATGATTTGGGGTAATTTATCTTTCTAAGCCTTTGTTTATTTGTCTGTAAAATGGGTAGTAACAGAGTGGTTTCCGTGTTAGAGATTTTAAAGGGGATTTTAGGGATATATTTGAGGTATGTGGCATATTCACAGGGTAAGGCATTCTTTTGCCATCCCAAATCATAGTAGGCTGGGTCTCCCTTTGGGGGCATGTTTTCCATAATCCTCTAGAAAAGCTCATAAGGAGGAAGTCAAGACTACAATGTAAATGATATTATGGATGCAGATCTTCTGTTGGTAAACATTAGCCAGAAAATGCACTGGTGCCTTTGATTTTGATACAGCAGGAACAATTTATCAGCAGCCCCAAGAAGCCAGAAAGAGACTTTGTACCATCAGAAGACACTACAAGTCAGAGCTGTAGTTGGCTTGCTTCCCTCACATCTAACTGCTTTTTGAGATACTTAAGGTTCCACAATTGATCTCACGAGTGCTAAGTTTTGTTATTTTAAAAACTGAGGCTTCACCTCCAGCTTGGAGTTTTATAAACACTTGGTAGACTGGAGCCGGGCGGTGGTGGTGCAAGCCTTTAATCCAAGCACTTGGGAGGCAAAGCCAGGCAGATCTCTGTGAGTTCGAGGCCGGCCTGGGCTACAGAGTGAGTTCCAGGAAAGGTACAAAGCTACACAGAGAAACCGTGTCTCAGGGAAAAAAAAAA
>CABHPR010139102.1:29989-40756 GCA_902168415.1 Peromyscus melanophrys | reverse complement strand
TTTTTTTTAGGGAAATAAGTTTGTCTAACAGGATGTAGGAGAATTCAAAAGTATTGGTATTGGCGCCCCCACTACATGCTGTGTGCACTGGCCTCTTCTACTACTGCTCTTTCTGATCCATTTTTGCCTTCCTCATTCTGTGATCTGCTGAGAAGACTGACATGCTCGGACCACATTACTATGTCCTCTGTCTCTTCCACCTGCTGCTGGGAGGAAACCAGGAGTGCAGAAGTGAGAGTGGATTGTGTATCTAGTTTCTTTTCTGTAAGGACACCTTGAACAACTGTGTCCCTTGTTTAACCAAATATCTCTGCTTCTACCTTTTTTTTTTTTCTTTTCTCATTCCAAGACTCATTTCCTCAAGGAGCTCAGAGGTCATGGCATCTTGGTCAGATTATTACATCATGTGCTGTCACTTAAACTTGTAAGACTTGCCTTTTGTGAATAAGCCTTATTTGAATTGCCCTCTTCTGAAATTACCAATTGTTTAATGCTAAAGACTCAGCGAATATATTTTGCATTTAGATAAACTAAACTGAGAGAGAGAGAGAGAGAGAGAATTAAAAAGGCATGTAATAACTGACAATAATTGGAGAAAGGTTTTGAGGCAGAATCAGTTAAATGTGTTAAATTAATTGGTTAGGATTCTTTTTTGAAGTTAAAACTTTTAACTTCCCAGTTTTAATTTCAGTGACTAGGTGGTTGATAGTGGTACTGTTGAAAGCTGAATCAACTGTACATGGGAAAAGATGATAAGCTGACTTGTGTCTGTGTTGACTATGGGGTGTCTATATTTACTGGACATAAGGAAATAGAAGCAAATAAACTAATATGTCCAAATTACATCAGCATACTGGCAGGTGGTGTGTCAATCATGCAGATGGCAACATTGAGCTGAGAGAGAAAGCTGGAAAATGCAATGCTTTTAAGTTCCACTGAGAAAGCATGTTAAATTGCACTGCTGAAGGTCCCTCCTTTAATTTCAATGCTCCTGATTCAATAAGCATGGTGGTGAGTTCAGACTGCATTCCAAGCATATATTCCAAGTAACTATGATTACATACTGGGTGGACCACACCTAGAAGAATACCAGACTAAGCATGAAGCAAACAATAAGTGCTTATAAAAGACAGAAACACAGGAAACCAGCAAGAGGGTGTATGCTGCCTAGTTTAATGACCTGGGTTTAACTGCAGGATCCATACGCTGGAAGGAGGGATAGGACCCTAGGAAGTTTTCCTCTCTCTTGCACACTGTGCCATTGTATTCATTTATACATATAGATGCACACAAAAACAAATAAATAAAAATATAATTCTTTATAAAAAGAGACATACGGAGTATAGAGGTTATACAGACAGCAGTTAAGTCTCAAAACAACAAGCAACCCAATTTAAAAAAAATGAACAATGGACCCAATAAACCATTCTCTAAAAAAGAAGATATATGAATTCTCAGGCCAATAACTACTTGGAAAGGTGGTCAGTACCAATAAGATTAAAACCACAAGAAAATAACCATTTTTATTTCATTTATGGCATCTGGCTAAAAACACACCAAAAACAAGAGGAGCTAAAAAGATGGAGAAACTTAAACAGTGTACACTATTTGTGGGATATAAAAAAGACACCACTGCAGATCCTGAGTGCAACTGTACTGCTACGAAGATTCCAAAGAACTGAAAAAAAGTTCTCCACAGAGACGGTTGTTCATGCATGCATCTCGTAGCATCATTCACAAAAGCTAAAACCTGGGCGTCACTCAGTTGTCCATCAACAGGTGAGTGAATAAACAAAATGTGTTGTACGTATACAATAAAATATTACTTGCTCTTCAAAAGAAAGGAATTTTTGACATATTCTATGACATGAATAAACATTGGAGACAATGTCAAATGAAATAAATTTGTTATGAGAGACGAATACCATACAATTATATTTGCCATGAAGTACCACATGAAAATATCAAATAGGAAATAGAATGGTGGTTTCCAGAGAACAGGTATTGGAGGAATTGGAAGTTATTGATTAGTGGGAATATCATTTTAGTTTTGTTACATGAAAAGAGCTCTGGAGGTGAATGATGGTGTGGTTGCATTGCAATATAAATACATTTAGTGCCACTGGCATGTATACTTAAAAATGGTTAAGGTATTAATTATTATGTTATGCATATTAATTACATAAAGACAAATACGCTTTTAGTTCAAGGGACCTTAAATTTTAATAAATTTTCTGTATAATTTTTCTGTAAAATATTATCTTCATTTGAGCAGGAACACAGTTTAACTTTTTTTTTAAATTATTTTCAGGAACATATTTATTTACGGGGAAGTTAAATCTATGTTCCTTATGAGTAAAGAAGTTGATTTTTAAATAGGGATAGAATAACTTTTTCTTACTCTAAAATGAAGTATTAAAACATAAAAGAGGCAAAGGCTTCTTTCTATCTGTAGTCCTGCTTCATCATGTCACATTCTCTCTGAAAAAAACATGTGGACGTGACAAACAACACGTGACGAGTCCTCAAAATGTAGGTCTGTTTGCTAGAAACAGGGGGCAGGCACAATAGCAGACAGCCTGGTGTCACAGCTCGGCATGGTTCAATCACTTGAACCATGATTAGGGTAAAACTCTTTTAATTTCCCTGCCTTAGGCTTATCATCTGAAATATAAGATGGTAACTGGCCATCCATTAAGATGGTATGAAGCTTAAGTTCATGTGTATGAAGCACATGGAACAATACAGAAAAGTACAGGTTCAAAAATGACTTATGACAAATTAAACTATATCCATCCTTAAAACTGCCCAACAGAGGTCAATTCACATAGAATAAAATGTACATAAATAATATGATGTTATGGCACATGAACATACTTCTGGCATTGCCACTACTGTCAAAAGAAAGAATACATCTGTTTCCCCCAGAAGTTTACTGTTTCTATCCATTAACTAGTTTGCATTCGTCAGTATTTTTATTAAATAGAATATAGCATGCGCTCCTTGTGTCGGCATACTTACATTGGCTTATTCATGCTCCTGTGTGTATCAGTTGTTCATTCTGTTTTACCGCTAAGTACTTTCCAACTAAATGCAGGCACAAATAACACTGCTATAAACGCTTGCAAACAAGTCTGCATATGTGATAAGCTTCCAGGTTTTCTTGTGTGTAATAGTTGGGCACTATAGCAGATATGTGTTTGGCATTCTATGAAACTATAGGCACTTTTTCCAAAGTGAGTTGTACAGTTTTATTTTCTCACAAGTAACGAACGGGAGTTGGAGTCTCGCTGCCTCTCTTCATTTGCTATGTCCGCTTTTTTTTTTTTTTTTTTTATCTCAGACACTTCAATAACAATGAAACAGCTTGTGAGTTTAATTTGAAGTTTCTGTAACAAGTGTGTTGACCATCTTCTCATGTACTTGTCATGAAACATGATAGGAGCATATTCATGGGAAGTCATGAGTTGGAAAGATAGGAGCCAGAGTAGGGAGGGGCTGGTCTTACTCTTACAAAAACTGACTCTCATTAGAACTGTCTTCTTAATGATGCCAGCATTAATCTCTTCCATGACACCCTCAGGTCAAAACTATGTTCCTCTAGGCCTCACTCAATAATGGGACCTATTCTACTCTCTCTATGCCAGCACACTGAAGACTAAACTTTGAGCACATAAACTATATCAAATCATGATTAAGAACTGCAATGAGATGCTGAAGAAAGCCAGGGGAGCTATTCCTGATTGCCAGATACTGGAGGAAGGTCAATTAGAAAAGTCTACAGTGTCATATGGATGCAGGATGATGGCACTCAAACAGAGCTGTTGTGAAGCAGAGGAGAGGACCTGTCTGCACACCGTATGCATGGAGGTACTTTATGTCAAACACTAAGCATGTTCTTTTTTGAATTCAGTGTGCTCTTCACCATCCTATCCATTTCTCAATATATATTGAATTTAAGCCATGCCCTTTAAAGTACTGGTTATTCTCCATAGTGATTGAAAAAGTGACCCTGAATGAGCCACTTAAATTTTCAATGTCTTACATAGGCCACCTCCTATTTTCCATACTGGAATGGCATGAGTTTTAATATTTGAAATATCATATCTGGTATTTGGTCTGGCCAAAAAGCCAACATAACATTGATAGTTGATTAAATTCCAATCTCTGTCAAAGTAGAAAGGAGGGAGAGAGAATACAAACAACTCCATGGCTGAAATTCAATAGAGAAAAGGACAGCCAAATGTTATGTTAAATTATGAAGCATATGAACAAAAGAACAGGGGAAACCCACCATCTCTGTCAATATTTAGCAATTAATCCACATGACAATGGCTTGAATGCCTGCCATATGCTAGGCAATTTTTCAAGAAACTTTATCAGTGACCAATGAATTCCTGTTACATCCTCATTACATTTGAATGGAATGGATGCAAGTATAAGGGAAGCTAGAAATGAAAAAGTAGTTTCATGATATTTATGCGACATGTGTAGTGGTTTCTGTTAATATTCAGCTTTTAAGAATCCAGAATCTCCTGGGAGCTGGGCAGATGCTTGTGGGGGATTATATTGAGGTGGGACGATCCAGACAGTATGTGAGTGGAACCATTCCCTTCCTGGGATCCTGGACTGTACAAATGGAGAAATTGAGCTGAGCACCAGGATGCATTCACCCCATTTGATTCCTGATTATACATGGGAGGTAACCAGATGTTTCCAACTCCCAATGCTTTGACTTCCCTGCCACAACGTACTACGTCCTGAACAGAGAGCTAAAACAAACCTCTTCTGGCTGAAGGTGTTTCTGTCAAAGAATTTTGTCAGTGTAACAGGAAAAGAAACTGAGACAGTATGTGATGGGGTATTTTACATGTCTGGAGAAACACAGTAGAATGGTGTCCATGAAAAGTCAACTAAACGTAATTTTAAACAGGTGAGATTTGATACAACCCCCCCCCCAAAAAAAAAACCAAACCAAACCAAACCAAAACAAAACAAAACAAAACAAAAAAAAAAAAAAACCACGACACTGAACCTGCAAACAGTTGCCTGCCAGTCCAAAAGAAATTGGCTGAAATATACTTGGCTTGCTTAAAACTTTGTTAATCAGCAATAAAATAATAATTGATTTTGGGTGAAAATGTTATGATAGGAAAGTAAAAACAAAGGAAAATATTTAACTAACTACTTGTGGGCTTCTAAGAAAAACATGTGACTTGTGATCATAATGTGACTTCTTCCTGTGTAAAGATTCTAATTTGTTTTGGAAAACACATCACTTTTGGCTGTGAGGTAATCTTTTCTTGTACAGAAATCTTTGTATTAGGAAGTATAAAGGGATAAGAGAAAAAAATAAGAGAAAAAGAAGGAGAACATCAGAGAAGAAGGGGGAGGAGGAAGGGAAGGAGGAGGAGGAGGAGGAAGAGGAGGCAAACAACATCAAAGAACAGAACTGAGAAAGAACAGAGTAGGAACAGACAGAGAAAAATAAAATGAAGAACTGAGCTCTGCTCCCCAGGAAAAGTTCCATGTGTTTGTTCATCTGTCTAGGAATTCCTCTCCTGTTTCTCTTACCTGCTGAGAGTTGGGTCTTTCAGCAAAATCCAGGCTTTCTTAGATGCTAGGTCATCACTTTCAACTGAGCTATATCCATATCCCCAAACACAGAGTCTTAGTACACCATAACTTATCTTTCTCATGACATTATAGGAGAGGAAGCTGGCGGTTAAAATCTAGATCTCTCTGTGTTGTCAGCTGGGGTGACTTGACTTGGGCTAGACTCGAGGATTTACTTTGAGATGCCTCATGCCTGGGGATGCCCCGATGGGGCTTACTGTCAGTTCCTTTCTATGATAGCTTACCCATGAGGTTACTTAATTTTAAGAGAAAGTTTTCTAAGAAACACAAGCAGAAGCTATCTGCCTTTCATGATCAGACCTCATAAATGTCACAATTTCATTTTACCATAACTACAAGAATAACACCACTTTACCACCTTTCTTCAAGAAGAATATTCAGGTCACAATTTAAAAGGAACATGTAGAATGAATATTTGGGTGCCATGTTTTGGAATATGACAGCTACCATTCTTACCATTGAAACTACCATACTGTAAATTTTCTGATCCGTACTAAAGTTTCAATAAATATAATTAAAGATCATTTTCAATAGCTTCATTCTCCATCTGGTATGAGAAACTGCCCCTTTATGGAAACACAATGGCTTCAGGTTATCAGGGTCTGGCTTTAATTCTAAGGAGTGTGCTGAAGCACCGGGAGAAGATTCATGTAACTGCTGTGTTTTACCTGGAGAGATCCTTTATTCCCTACATTGGAGCCATTTACTCTATGAAATGTTTATTATCGGAGGACAAGAGTTTCCAATATTACTTATTCCTCATTAGGGTACGGTCACATTTCTTTGAAAAATGTTACATAAAATAGAAACCATTACAGTGGTAGGCAGAATGGTTTTCATTGGGAAGCCATATGATTAGTTTTTGCATTTGGCCTTCCAATAAAACTTTGGACTAGACATTAATGTTTAGCTATTACAGTAACAGAACTAATGCACATATTGATTTGTAAAGTACATTCTGCAAAATCCAGTCTTCTCTTCAAAATATTCTTAAAGTAATAAAGAACCTTCTTTGCTATTCCTAGATTGGTAGATATTGTACGCAACTAAATGAGTTCTTTACTACATGTTATAGAAACTACTGTTTCTCATTTGTGATCCATTTTCCCTATATCTACATCTGCACACACAAATAGATTATCAATAGACTACAATGGTGTAAAAACCAATACTCCCATTTCTGAACAATTTGGAAGAAAGGCAATAACTTTTTCTGAATGCAGTGACACCGTCTGCTATGTAATTCACAGACAGACCATAATACTCTCTGAATCTGTGTTTTTTTTTACTTTGGAGAAGTTAGTTCCTCCAAGATATACTTAATAGTCTTTACTTGTTGTTGTTGTTTCTCCTGATAAGTTTTCTCTATGTACCCCTGGCTGTCCGGGAACTCTCTGTAGACCAGGCTGGCCCCAAACTCAGAGATCTGCCTCTCTCTGCCCCTAACATTCTGCACACAGCTGCTATTTTTGGGCAGAAGAACTGAATATATCTTATTTATCTTCCTAGTGATTTGTCATGTGACTTTAGATACTAGATTTCAGAGTTTTCCGGGACCATTTACTTAGTTCCCCTAAGTAGAGATAATCTTTCTCTGTCAGTACTCTTATTATACCCTGAAGATTCTTTTCACTGCAGTAGTGATATTTGTACAGTCATCAAATCAGGTTCTTACATGCTAACTATATGCTCTTATTTCATTCTCATCTGGTATCCCTACTTTTCATGAGGAACTCTGCATGTGTTTACCAGACCTTCTATTCCCATCTCAGTCACTGTTCCTATTGGCTTCACATATATGCCCACTCTTTTGATCTTTTTTGACAGCTTTCAAGATGGTTAATCCATTTGCTTTTTGTTTGTTTGTTTCTATCTCTGCCATTCATGTAAAAGTTCAAGTTAACTTTCTTCCAGATACTTTTTCTGAGACTCCCTAGACTATGGTACTTTATGAACTACAAAGAAGTAAAACTCCAAACTCACATGAATTTGGATCATCACAGATAGAATAACACTTTCTTTTAAGTTTTCAATGAGTATGTTGAGTTTTACAAGCTGCAGTAGCTTTCAGGGCCATCATTTGATTTGATGGGTAAAGCACTTGCTCTCAAGCATGACATCCTGAGTTTGATCCCTGAGACCCACATGAGAGACCACAAGAACCAACTCCTGTAAGTTGTTTTCTAACCTCCACACACGTGCCACAAACTTACACACTTACCCCCACCCACCCCCACCCCCCACCCCCTCACCCCCTAAATCAATCAGTCAATCAATCAATCAATCAATCAATCTATATATAAGACCCAGGGAATATTTCAGACCAGTGTGGAAATATTGCAAGAACCAGAGATTAGGGTGTGCCTCTAGAGTGTCTTCTAGACATGACAGGGAAGCTATACCCATGAAATAAAACAATGTAGTTGCCTAAAAATAAGTCATACATAATGATACCGCCAATCAGCATGCCAATGTGGACAGGAGAAATTTTACAAAGCCTAGTTCATAAATAAAGAGCTACAGACTAACCATAGCTGCTGAGAGACAGAGAATTGGTCTTCTCTAAGGATTAGCTTCCAAATGTACTATCTAATCCCAAGTGATCACATGTACCTATGAATAATACTAAATAGACTCATTCACTTTTATATCAATGCATACTTATAGAAGAGGTTATGAGTTTGTGGGAAAGTGGGTAGACATCAGAGGCATTGGAAGGGAGAGAGGGGTAAGTTTAAATCATGAAAATATTGTACTCTTGTATGACATTAAAAAATAAATTTAATCAAAAGAGAAAAACAACAAAGAAAGAAAAATATCATAACAATCACTTGAAGAATCCTGAAGGGCAATGCTGCAAAGTTGGAACTGCAACATGAAAATGATGTGGAGCTGCATTTCATATTAAAATCTATGTAGTACGTACTAACATTTTGCTGCTCTGTCCCACAGGAAATGATTGGCAGCAGACTGTTAGTTAGACAAAGGAATGTGTTTCTGATTGCCTCAGACGAGCTTTTTGTGATCCTAGTGCAGAGACCCATCATCTCTAGGGAAAACAGGCAAGCCTCTCTAGTAAAGCACAACGCTGTTTACAAAAGGCACCGGCACACATTTGGGAACTCACCCTAGTACTAAAGCTGCTCTTTTGTTTTGTCTCTGTGCCAAATCCACTAAAGCATGTGTAGCTTCCTTAAGGCAAATGCCGGTTTGCACAGGTCTCTTTCATTGGTCAGTGGTGAGCGGGAAGAAGCCTGGCCATCCCTCTGCACTGGAAGAGCCTGGTCAGATGTTCAAGAGGGCCCCACAACAGAACACTGAGGAACAATGAGGGCCACGCCAAAGATGGAAGAAAAAGGGCAGCATGGTGCTCAGACACCATTTTAATAAAAGACTGACTGCCAGAGATGCTCGGGTGGCTTTCCTCATTCCAAAACATTCCCCAAATGCTCAGCCTTGAAGATCCTTCTTCACAATTCACCCTGTCCCAGAGCTCTAACCTACTGTCATGCTGACATGTCTACTTGAATTTTTCTCTTTCCTTGGCCATGCCAATATAGATAGACTCAGTGGCTTCCTGCACGTTTCTTTACTAAGCCAAGTTTGTCCTGGTCTCATGCTTGTGTCTACCTAACTGCTCTGACTTCTTCAGGGATAGCATTGCATATCACCAGGAAGCTGACTTTGTTCGTGATTTCTGTTGATATTGGAACTTTTAGCTAAAGATGACTATAAATACACATCAATCCCTCTGCCAAGTTTACAGAACTCTGTGAGAGGCCATTAGACTATCCTAGGTGAGAGACAGGAACTCTATTAAATATTATTTAACCTCCAAAAATAAGGTGACCTCAATTGACATGTGCATTATAATTAACAGTGCTGGCTGTATTGTATTATTTATTATTTGCTTCATGCTCTGTGATTTGGATCAGGACAGACTGGCATCAACTAGTGGAAAGAGGGGTCCACTATCCTCCACTCCGTTTATTGATAAAGAGCTTGTGCACGGTTTTTCTTCTCCTCGTACAGACAAACAAGAGAGCATAAAATATGAAAGACCACTACCTGCTAATTTCAGGGAGCAGTACTCCTTCTGAAGATGCATTAGTCATTCTGTGAAATCCTCTGCTGCTTCTGCCTCTCCAGCTGTGATGTGACCTTCTTACAGAGGCAGAACTCTGTGAAAGACTGAACCCCTGCTAGAGACACAGGGGCACTTTTTCCTGCTTCGCTGACACATGTAATATTCCTGACCCAAGATCTTTGGAGATGAATTATCACAATTAAGCCACTCTGCCAGACAAGACAGGCTTAACCTCCCTATTTTTCTTTTAAGTTTCTAATGATCATTTGTAAGCTATTATCTAGTCATTGGAGGCATTGTGAAACCAAGCTACTGAAGGTTTATGCAGTTCAGTTTGTAAGCAGGAATGATTTTTACAGTATTGTCTAAAGTTATATTGTCTATTCTGTATGTCAATTCTTCGTGCCAATAAAAATGGGACCTCAAAATGATGACAACGATGAGTTTAGAAGTTATAGTCTTGATTCTGTCTCAAGAACTAAAGCTCTTTAGTCATGATAGTCAAATAACTAAGATAAAGTATTTAAAAACTAAAATTAAGCACTATTCAAGTTTAAAGAGTTATTGTAAATGATAGAAACTTTAATAATAAGTGGTAAAATGTATGACGATGAATGTTCATGGGAAATAACATTTATAAACAAAAGATAATATCTAGTCATTTATACTTATTCAAGGGGAATTTTATTACTAGCTATATTTAGTAGTACATAAAGAGAAAACAGCATATTTTAACTATTGAAGACCAAGGGAACTCAAAATTTATAAAAGTAAGGTGAATATAGTTCCTTAAGCTTTATATAAATTATCAGCAACTATCCATAGTAGCAACTAGAAATACCTATGAGATAGTTTTTATATACTTAATTTAGTATCTTTTCAAGCAAGTTACAATTACTCATTTTTTTTTAATTTTTTTATTTTTATTTATTTTTTTTTGGGGGGGGGTGGTTGTGAGACAGGGTTTCTCTGTGTAGCTTTGCGCCTTTCCTGGATCTCGCCCTGTAGACCAGGCTGGCCTTGAACTCACAAAGATCTGCCTG
>CABHPR010139102.1:0-29889 GCA_902168415.1 Peromyscus melanophrys | reverse complement strand
TTTTTTTTTTTTTTTTAATTTTTTTTTTTTAATAGAAACACTTCTTATTCAGAGGCAAAAGGGTCATGTACCATTTTATTCTAAAAGGATATAGAGATGCTGGGTAAATTTAACACAGAATGACACAATGGGAAATGGAATGTTCTCATTGGCTGTTTTGATGACTAAGTTAACTACTGCAGTCTTTACCAAGAACTCAGTCAGCCGGTGGACCAAGCACTCTTTCTGTATAAAATTTCCTTCCTTCCTTCCTTCCTTCCTTCCTTCCTTCCTTCCTTCCTTCCTTCCTTCCTTCCTTCCTTCCTCACTCCCTATATTTTTGAAGTACTAGGAATTTAACCTAGTACCTTGCATATGCTAGGCAAGCACATTAAACTATATATGCAGCCATTTTATTCACTTTTTGTTATGATAGAGTGTTTTATTAAATTTCTCAAATTAGCCTTGACCTTTGTTGCTAGGCAGACTGTAAACTTGAAATCATTCTACCTCATCTTCCTGAGCACCTGGGATTACATGTCTTTGCTACCAAGCTCTTCTCAAAATATTGTTTCACCTATCCCACAAGTGGCTGACAAATATCTTGGTAAGTCACAGGTTGCTTTCCCCAAATCCCCTGGCCTGCTGTCCACATCTTTTTCCTCTCTCTGCTTCCTCCATATTTCTGTTGGTCTCTTTTTTAAATGAAAATTCTCTCATTAACTGAATATAAACTACTACTGTTAGAACTCTGAGTCCTTGACTAGTTGAAATGAAGCAAGAAGACAATTTCCAGCTAAAATGGTTATGTGCTCATTTAGAACTGGTTGTTTATATCCCTACTTTTTAATAAGTAAAAGAGAATTTATTAAATAAAAAGCCAACCAATTCCATATTTTTTTGTGTATTACTTTTCTACGTACTGCTATTGTCTTTTGCTTCGAAAGTTCCTCCTATTCTCATTACCTCTAAAAGAATATTGGCCTTTAAAGGGGGAGGAGACTTTTTTGAAAAAAAAAATGAGGTGTAGTCAGATCATGAGAGAAAAACAAAAACTAGGGGTGGGAAGGAGCATTGACCACTGTATCATTTACATTAAAACTCTAGAACTGGTCAAGGTGTAGAGAATAAATGATTTCCGAGTACTCAGTATCTATATAGGGACATCTCTAGCACATCCCTGCTCCAGGATCTATATAGAAGAGCAAAGATTGTAGGAGCCGGCGTTGGTGGATGACAATAAGGAAACAGTGTTGTGACACAGCTGGCCGACTGGACATATGAACTTACAGAGGTAGTGATGGCATGTGCATGCAGAAGACACGCTCAAGTTTAAGTTAGAAAAACCAATCCCAACATGGAGGGTGGAGGAGGGCGTGAAGTGCAACCCCAAGCTGATGGCTACCAGGAAAGGGAGAGTTAGTATTCTTTCAGGGTGTGGCCTCTAGTAAACCAAACAAGCTCCCGGAATGCCCACACACCCAGAGCAACACTGATTGGACTCCATGGTTTGAAAAATAAATGAAAACACAAAGTTTGATAGGTATGGAATAAGGGTGGTTGTGAGAGATGAGGGGTGGGATAAAATATTTAATACAATGTATAAAATTCTCAAACATTCAACCACACAAACCTCTGAAACTGGGCTGCTGAGATGGACAATGCCATGGGGAAGGGACTTGAAGCACAAGTCTGCTGGCCTCAGCTCCATCGCCAAACTCATGTAAAGATTGAAAGAGAAAACTGACATCTCAGGTTGTCTTCTGACCTCTGCATTGAACTGTGGCACAATGTGCCCCTAGCTCAGATCACACACCCCCAAAATATACAGACACTAATAATAACAATTATAAAATAAAATTTATAAACTCTAAAACCATCACCTCGAGCTGATATAAGTTATCATCAACAGGTATATTCAATTTTCCTTATCTTTTAAAAAATACATTTTGCTATTATGGAGTGTCCTAACACAATAGCAAATCATCATTGTCTTCTAGGTTCAGGCACTGTGGTGGTCAGAACTCAACTTTACATCATGAGCCATTTCATATCAAGGAAAATGGCCTGGAGAATTCAGGAAGAAGGAAAAATAAACACAAAGGAAGTAAAACAGAACAGTGCATAGAAGTCCCATGAGCATCAAATGTGATTTATTCATGTCAGGGTAAATTCTCCTGTAAAGTCAATGGAGCTTCTGAAAGACATGGTGCTGGGTTTTTGGCCCCCCTATGAGACCTTTCTGTACAAGCTACATCTACCTTGGGAAGGAAGGCCCGTTTACCAGGAATTGATGTGTCTTTAGTTTTAGTTGTTCAGACAGCTTCCAGCTTGGGAACTGCCTTGGTAGTGATTTATTGCTTTGAAGTTTTCATGAGTCTATTTTTTTATTTTTCATCTCTTGATCCAGCATGATTTTAGCAGGTAATTCCCATTTCTCTTCCAGGGTGTTTGCAATAGTAGATTTTTATGACAGGCCTGTTCTCCTTTTTTATGGCTAGGTAGAATATATTTCCCAACTGTGTAATTATTTTTAGAGTTTATTGAGAAGTTTGTGGGTCTAGTTTCCCCTATATAACAAGAACAGTGTATTCTGTCTCCAACCTCTTCCCCAATTTTGAGGATTGAATTGATTTCTTGAACCATCTGAAGTGGAATATATATTTTTTTCTCATTTTGGTAATTATTTCACCATTTCTTTTTATTTTCTAAAGCAAAAGCTATGAAAATTTTAGAAAAAAATAATCTTGTATATTTGTTCCTACATTCCTCTTAAGATTTTATTGTCATATTATGCAGGATAAACACTTTCCAAATACCACCATAAAGATAAGAAAACCTATGAGCACTTGACTATGTTATTCCAAAAGAGAGACATTATGAGTTTCTTTTCACTGTATAAGATGCATAGTTATAAGAAAAAAATTAGAATATTAGTGGATTTTTGTTAAACAGTAATTGGAATAGATACTCCTGGTAAGACAAGTGAGATAGAGAAGTACTAGTGACTTTGGCTATTTTCTGTTTCATATTCTGGGGAGGATATGAGTGGACCTTTATACCAACAGTTGCTGTACTCTTGTTGCATGAGAGAGAGTCATACTACATGTTAGAAATGACTATGTTGGAGAAGGGTGATGGGGACAAGCAGAGAAAAATACCTCAGTAATAGGAGCAGTAGGTATACATTCACAGTTTCCCAATTTTTTTCAGGTGACCTTGGATAAGCAGCATCATCCATCATAATTTCCCTATTATTAAAATGAGCACAATGAAAATGACAAAGAGAACTGTTCTGAATTACAAAGGATTTTATTTTTTTAATTTTTTTTCAATTTTTTTATTAAGAGACTTTCTATTCATTTTACATATCAACCATGGATTCCCCTGTCCTTCCTGCTCCCACCCCACAGCCTTCACCCCCAACCCACCTCCCATTCCCACCTCCTCCAAGGAAAGGTCTCTCCTGGGGAGTCATCAGAGCCTGGTACATTCAGTTGAGGCAGGTACAATCCCCTCCTCCTTGTACCAAGGCTGAGCAAAGGGTCTCAGCATAGGCACTAGGTTCCAAATAGCTGACTCATGCACTAAGGACAGGTCCCAGTCTCACTGCCTGGGGGCCCCCTAAACAGTTCAAGCTAAACAACTGTCTCACTTATCTAGAGGGCCTAGTACACTTCCATGGTGGTTCCTCAGCTATTGGAGCACAGTTCATGTGTTTCCACTAGTTTGGCTAGCTGTCTCTGTACTTTGTCCCATCATGGTCTCGATATCTCTTGCTCATATGATCCCTCCTCTCTCATCGATTGGGCTCCTGGAGCTTTGCCTGGGGCTTGGCAATGGATTTCTGCATCTGCTTCCATCAGTTCCTGGATGAGGGTTCTATCATGACAGAGTGTTCGGCCATCTGATCACCAGCGTAGATCAGCTCAAGCACCCTCTCAAAGGATTTTAATACTCTATTAAAATACAGGATATGTTTGATATTAATTGAGTTGTTGCCATTATTATGAAACAATTCTTAAATTCCAGAGAGCTGCTATTATTTTGAAGAGAAAACCCAACTAGTTCAAAGTATCACAAATACCATGGAGGATATGGTGAACTGAAACTACTGGGTTGTTCATTGAAAAGTCTTCATAAATACCATGGGTGATTTGATGCATCGAAACTAGTGGTTGCTCACTTAAAAAGTCTTCTTGAACAAGTTGAGCTTTGATCCACACTTTGAACTATCACCAGTTGGGAAGGAAGCAGTAGGCTGGGTCTTCCACATCAATTAACTCAATTAACACAATTCCCCAGAGACATGTCCACAGGTACCTGTAGCAGGAATCTTAAAGAGTCTGGCCAACTTCTCAGCTGGTCTTGTTTCCTCAGACTGGAAGCTTCTGTGTCCTCTTAATCGAATGGCTCTCAGCTGAACTGCTGCTCGAAAGCCTGAAAGCTTAACCAGGCCAAATGCTTAACCAGACCAAATGCTTCTCCAGGGCAAATGCCTCTAGTTTCTGGTCCTCACGCCTTATATACCTTTCTGCTTTCTACCACCACTCCCTGGGATTAAGGTTTGCTTTCTGGGATTAAAGGCATGGGTCACCACGCCTGGCCATTTCCAAAGTGGCCTTGAACTCACAGAGATCCAGAGGGATTTCTGTCTCTGGAATGCTAGGATTAAAGGTGTGTGCTACCACTGCCTAACCTCTGTTTCATATTGTGGCTGTTCCATCTCTGACCCCAGATAAGTTTATTAAGGTACACAATATTTTGGGGAACACAATACCACCACAGGTACCCAATGCAGACAATCATCACTGAGGTTTTCTTCTCAGGTGATTCAGGGTTATGTGAAGTTAGCAAATTAAAGCTAACCATCACAAAACTTTTAGTAATTTGAGATAAATTCTTATGAACAATGGAGAATCTTGGACACCATTGTAGGTACCAAACTGAATCTTCAGTTTTTTAATGCCCCAGTGGATCACATGCATAGTAAATATGATAAATAGACTTAATTATAAATGGAGCCATATGTAGATCTGTGGTTACACAAGCAAAATCTATTCCAATTGAATAAGAAGGAAGCCAGATTGGAAAGAGTTGAATGACTAGGTTATAAGGAGTGAAAACTTCAAATGTGAATAACATATTGCCAAAAGGGAACAGAAAGTGAAAAATGAATGTGTTCTCAGCACTTAGGATGTGTAAACAACCATCAGGAGTTCAAAGTGATCCTTAATGATATTAAAGCCATTCTACATTATGTGACAGGACCTGTCTCAAACAAGCAAACAAAGCAAAAGACTTAAGCTAAGATAAAAGATGTTAAACTGGCTTGATGGAGCACCACTGTAGCCCTAACACTTTGGAGGCAGAGGCAGGAGTATCTGTGTAAAGTCAGCTTGGTTTACAAAAGACCTTGTCTTAAAAACAAAACAAAGGACAATAATAAAAACAAAGGTGAGCAGTATTTGTTTTCACAAAGGTAACACTAGTTGAGAGCTGTAGCTGGAGAATTTCTCTCCAGCTCCCGCCAAGTTCCACCAGTCCCGGAACCCACTTATAAAATAAACACATAGACTCTTACATTATTTAAACTGTTTGGCCATTAGCTCAGGCCTATCATTGTCTAGCTCTTACTCTTATATTTAGCTCATTTCTGTTAATCTATACTTTGCCACTTGGCTTGTGGCTTACTGGTACCTTACATCTTGCTTGTCCTGGTGGCGGCTCCAGGCAGTCTCTCCCTCTGCCTTCCTGTTCCCTCAATTCTCCTCTCTGTTAGTCCCGCCTATACTTCCTGTCTGGCTACTGGCCAATCAGTGTTTATTTATACAGAGCAATATCCACAGCACTTCCCCTTTTGTTCTTTTTCAACAAGGAAGGTTTTAACTTTAACATAGTAAAATTACATGTAACAAAATAATTATCAAGCAAGAATTACAGTTACAATATTAAAGAAGATACCCTATCTATCTAATATTTGTGAGTTTAAGGTTTTATATTTAACTTATCTTTTATCATAACTAAGGAAAATTGTAAGTATCTAGTTTTTAACCACATCAAAGACCTCAGAAGGATATAATCCTACCTGAGAAACGGGAGAAGGATGCATGCAACTTTTGGGAGTCTTGCAGGGTAGACAGAGACAGCTGGCAGCCTGGACAGTCATCCAAAGTTCTCTTGTAAAGTTGGGGCATCTGTTTTTAGCCCACAGGCCTAGAGTCTCTTAGTCACTTTCTTCTGTGTCCTGTAGAATGTCTGGCAGTTTCCTCTGCAAAGCAGGAACCTGAAGGACCATTTTGTCAAGCAAAGTTCAGTGGTCACCTTCCTATGGGTCCTGAATGTCCAGTTGATCAAGCAGTCCAGGCAAGAATAGTTTCTTGCCCAAATGACTATTTTTGTCAAGGTGAAGATAAACTCCATATGGAGTGTCTTTGATGCCCATCTTCCTCTCTGAAGTAAATCGGTGCTGCCAGGAGCAGACATGTCTCACTGTCCAGAAAGTCTAAATTTTTAAAATATTTTAAATGTCATATTCTGTAGGTCTTTGAAGTATTTGAAGATTACCTATCTATTTGAAATATATCTATGTATACCTAGAAGACTTAACTAACATGGCTACAAATACGATTATCATAGATGACTAATTATTAATTTATTTCTTAATTATCTATTACAATTTTAAATGAGTTATATAAACATAATACCTCAAACAAGAGTAGAAATATACACATAGTATAACAAAATCAACTTTTAGTTTGTATCAATAAACTAAAATTTATACCAATGTAAAACCTTCTAAACAAGTTGTTGTTCTTTAAAAGCAGGTCCATTAATCTACCCTTTTATCCTATCATCTCTATATCCTATATATCTATATCATATCCCCTTTTCTTTTTTATAAAGAGATCGCATTTATAATCAAACTGTTTTAAATAAAAATATTGTTTTTGTTTTTTCTGTCCCACACCAGAGGGCTCTTCTGATTTGGGACAGAAGAATCTCTTAACTTTTTTTTTTTCTTTTTAACAATATGTCTGGGTTTAAAGAGGGAGTGAGCCGATTCCATCTCCAAAGCCAGCTTGGTATATTTGGGAATGCAATTAAGGATGAGAGGAGAGTGTCCTTGAGGATGCCCATCAGAGGATGCAACCTGACGGTTGTGATGGGGGCAGTGACATCTCCTTCACTGGACCCAGAGCGAGGTGGAAAGTTGTTTGTCCTGCAGATTTATTGAGGGAAATGTGAGCAGATTCTGGCACACTAATTGTCTCTCATCATCGAAGCGTAAAACACAAACATCAGCTGTAAGCAAGGAGGAAACAAGGGTAAGCATTTTGCAAAGTAAGAAATTATGAGATAGTCTCTTCAGAAAACAAAAAGAAAAACACTATAGAAAACTACTGTAGGTTTGCTAGGTAGTGCTTGGGGGGTCTATGTTAACTCAGCAATCAAAATTTATAGTGAGATTTGCTCCATTTTTTGATTTTGTTTTCTAGCTGGGCTGAAATTTATAGGTTCAAGTGTAAAGAAAACAGATGGTTGGGTGCGTATGAGGTTGGGGTTAATAATCAGAAGTCACCCTTGAACTCTACAGTCTGTCTAAATCAAGTTCTTAGCCACTGTTTCTGTCGGCAGATGTTAGAGGTGAGATGCACATATTCACCTTGAATTATAATAACAAGGAGCTGATAACTACCCTCCTGTGAACTTGGCTTTCCTGTGCATATTCTGTAACCCTTGAAACAGTGCTACGGCTGTGACATGATCAGTCCCATTTTTACTATTAAAAGTTCAAATATATATTTAAAAGGGTCTAGGAATCTATAATACAGCACCAGATTAAAACCTGCTTCATGATAGCTTCCACAAATTTCAAGTGTCAGTCATTTCATTTCAGTACTGAAAGAAATTTAAAACACACAAACAAGATTTTGTTCTGAGTAATTGTTTTATCTTTTTTCCTTCATTTTTCTTTTGTTTGCATTAAAAGAACAAAACATGTGCTGTTTTCACTGGACATTTTCCCACTCTGGCAGCAGCAGAAAACCGAATAACAGTGGTGTGAATTCCCTCTTTTTAGCTTTACAGATTCAGCGAATAAATATGCAACCTTGGAAACCTTGCTTCTTATACTCCTTTCTACCATGTGAGAAGTGTGCAAAGGAGGTTCAGGCTAGGATACATGAGCTATAGGGAGAGAAAACTTGTTTTATGCTAGAGATCAAAAGCAGAGCCTTATACATGCTAAGTAAGCAATGGGCCACGGACTGCACCCTCAGCCCCTTCCTGGGTCTTGAGAAATCTACAAAGGATTTAACTATGGCTTGAATTCCTTACCTTGTAAATTATAAGGGGTATGCCATTTATTTGACTCACTTAAACTATAAAAGTAGTCAAACAACTCAATTCTAAAGCAAGTACTAAACATGGATGTTAGTTAACTAAATTGTACAATGCCAAAGAAGGTTGGTGACAGAACTTAAGAAGTGAAGATGGCTTGCAGAAGCACATGGTGGGACGAACTTGGGCGTCTCTTCTTTGTTGAATCTAGTTCTAACATCTGCCACATACAAGTCTGAAGTCAGTGTGGCGAAACCCTTCCACAGTTGAAGAAGACAGATAACCTAAAATACTGTAAGCTTAAATACATTCTATCATGAAAAGAATTAAAATGAGTTAGGTTGGGAATTTGAGCTCCTGTTTGCTTTTTTAGACATAGTTCTATGACTGTGAGAAGGATCTTGATTATTTTGAAACTATTTGAAAAGTGTTTGTTTATTTTGTGTGGAGGTACAGAGGCATGCATGTAGCACATCCATGTGGCGGTCAGGAACAATTTACAAAAGCTGTTTTGTTGTTGTTGTTGTTGTTGTTGTTGTTTTCTTCTACCATGTAGCTGGCCTGTGACAAGATTCATTTTTAAAAATATTTTTATTTTATAATTAACTTAATTTCACATATCAGCCACAGATTCCCCCGTCCTCCCTCTTCCTACTCCCCCAGCCCTCCCTCACAATCCACCCCCCACTCCCACCTCCTCCAAGGCAAGGTCTCCCCTGGGGAGTCAGCCCAGCCTGGTAGACTCAGCAGAGGCAGGTCCAGTCCCCTCCTCCCTAAACCAAGGCTGGGCAAAGTGTCTCAGCATAGGCCCCAGACTCCAAAAAGTCAGCCCATGCACCAAGGACAGGTCCTGGCTCCACTGCCTGGGGGCCTCCCATACAGTTCAAGCTAATCAACTGTCTCACTTATCCAGAGGGCCTGGTCCAGTTCCATGGTGGCTCTTCAGCCATTGGTTCACAGTTCATGAGTTTCCATTAGTTTGGCTGTTTGTTCCTGTGCTTTTTCCAATCATAGTCTCAATTAATTGGCGAGAGAGAGGAAGGATTGTATGAGCTGTGACAAGATTCTTAACCTTCAATAGTAACAATGCTATTACTCTGAATAACTCTTTGGAATGACTCATTTGATAAATATAATCTGCAGATGGTCTCAGATATGATGGTTCAATTTGTGATCCTTAACTTTGTGATGATGCAAAAACAATATATATTCAGTGGAAACCATACTTCAGATTTTAAATTTTGATCTCCTGAACTAGTGATATATGATAGTATACTTTCTTCTGATTCTGGGCAGTGACAGAGCACCATAGTGTCCAGTCACATCTCAGTCATCCAGTTAGCAATCAACGCTCTCAGTGTGCTCTGTTATTCAGTAGTGATGTTTGTAGATGAGGTGGGTTCAATAAAATGTCCAACTAGAATCATTTTAACATGTGATGATTTTATTGACATGTTACCCGATGACTAGTAGATGAACATTTGGACTGGATATAATTAATTATACATTTTCTAATTTGTTTCTTAATTTTGAGAAGTTACTTAAGATATACCTGTTAAATGAGAAAATAAAAGGAGGTTCCTTTCTTTAATAGGTACATTACCTGTACATAGAGAAACTTTATTATGAAAGAGAGGAGGGGAAATTTTTATTTAGCTGTTGTTCTTAGTTGTGCACCAAGAGGCACAGACTTAATCAATTTATCATAAAGAACTTCCAGGGATAGTCAACAAGATCTTTATAAACACAGTGATTTACTTTCCAAATAATAATGATATTATGCTTTTTAAAAATTATTATTATTCTCTCATACATTACATCCTGACTGAAGTTTGCCCTCCCTCTTCTCTCTCCAGTCTCTCTCCCTTATCCTCCAGATCCAAACCCCCCTCCATATCCCCTCAGAAAAGAGCAGGCCTCTAAAGGACATCAACCAAACACAGCAAAAGAAGCTACAATAAGACCAGTCACATACCATCACACCAAGGCTGGACCAGGCAATCCAATAGGAAGAAAAGGGTTCCACAAGCAGGCAAAAGAATCAGAACTCCCACTGTTAGGAATCCCACAAGAACACCAAGCTACTCAGGTATAACATATGCTTTTCAACTGCATAAAAATGTTAGCAGATTTATGTCGCAGATAAGTCCATAAGTACACAATGGTCACTGTGCCAAATGTCATGACTTATTAGTTGTTTCATATGTGACATCTGCTTTCACACAGGAACACTGTGAATGTGAATAAGGTTCAAAATTAGGTGAATTTCTTACTCTTCGAGAAATATGACTCAACCTTAGTGACTTTGCATTTGGCTTGGGATTTCTTTCACCTGGGTGGGCAACATATTCTTATCAGTTTGCCCTGTAATTCTACAACTTGCTTAGCCATTGTTTCATATTTCTCCAAACTAATAGCATCACCCAATCTGAAGACACACCTCTCACTCACATTACTCTTTGAAATATTCCAGTTTTACTTTTTGTAAGGACACTCTTTTTTGTTTTTTCCTAGCTATCACATCGTGTCCTAATTTGTTTGCTGACTTTCTATCTTCTTTCCTGGGAAAGGAAGAAGCATTGTTTTCACTGTTGTACTAAAAAAAATTCCTACTGTAGGTGATATTAGCGACGGAAAGCATGGATCATTTAGCAGGCTCTTTTTTTTCCTTAAGGCTTAGAGGCAATGACTGGGTGAATGAAATACTTGCTGATTGCTGCTACAAGTTGCTTTCTTAGAGCAGCCTGACATAGGAATGCCTCCCTGGGCCCACCCTGTGACTTCTCTACAGCAGCAGCAGCTCACTGCTACCTCTGAGATTTGTCCAAGTGTCTGCACTGCTGAGAATGCAGATTGAACGGAAGCCCAGCCTCGGCAATATTAATTTAAAGCTAAACAAACAAGCCTTAGCAAAAAAAAAAATGTTGACGACTAAAATGGAACCTCGGTTTGATTTCTGTCTCACATACAAATGTGGTAACAATCATGCAATTCCTCAGTCTTCCTAATTTAGGGGAAGGATCGAACATAACTTTCATGAAAATCTTTTCTACACTTAAAAACTGTATAATTCTGTCTGCTCTGAAATGACATTTTCCACAATGTTTAATCAGCTGTTTTGCTCTTAGCTGAATGGAACAGCCAGCAGATGTCTAGATAATTGAAGTCCCCAACCACTAATAATCTCCGCTTCACTTTTGCTGTCTATATCAGGCAAGTAACCGTCATCCCAGACTGACTTTGATTAGATAGTCCTGACTGTGCTGCTGTAGAGATGCCATGTGCCATCCCTCCACCCTCACCCACCTGCTGCCTTTCTCATAGAACACTCTCAGCTTTGTGCATTTTTATACATTATCCTTGGTATCTAATCGTGTGCCGCATTTCATGTTTTTAAATACATGAATATTTTGATTTCCTTAGCCCAAGAACGTGTCCCACCACCTGGTAGCTGCTGTTGGTCCTGTCTGTAGACTTAATTTGTTCAGATTCATCCTAAATAGGGCTCTAATTTGTTTCCTGTTATGTTTTCAGGATTTTTTTGATTATCACACTTATTGATATTTTTTTCTGTATTTTAAAACTGCTTTTATTATAGCCTTTTTGTTTGGAGCACTTTCTGTTCATCCTTCACCTCAGCACCAATGGAGATGCACTTCATTAGTCTTGGCCATCTAAAGTAGAGGCATCACAGATTGGACAGAAAATTTGAATTTGGGCTAGTGTTTCCACATAGTTCTTATCTTAGTGAAAAGAGGCATCCTAAGCGTCCTGTGTTTGGGAGTGTAGCTCAGTGGGAGAATACTTGCCTGGCATATGCCAAGCTCTAGTGCTGTTCCCAGCACATCACAGAAGCAGACAATAACAAGAATCCATTCCATCGTGCCATACACTGTTGCATACTTCTTAGCTTCTCAAGTCTTTCAGAAATGTTTAAAATAGTCCCTACAATTGGCCACGTGTGTTATCCACCTTACTAAATTTTAAGCTGTAGAATGAGAAGGTCTTACTTCATATTGTTCAGTAAGAAGTCACAGCTTCTATTGAGGTAGTGTGGTCTCTATGTTATGGTCTCTTTATTACATTGTTTTATTATTTTATATTCATTTGACAACACTTAATTTTCCTTCACTGCCTTTGACTTCCTACTTGGATCTTATTTGGCTTGAATGTTTTCCACTGGGTTTTGTTTTTATTTTTGTTTTTAAAGGCAGAACTGAGGCAAGAATCAGTATAGCATGTGTTTTCTCTGCTGCAGACATCAGCTTGCAATCATAACAAACATAACTGGTAACTTCTTCACTTAACAAATCGAGCATACTACTTCAAAAAGATTATAAGAAAAGTTCCAAAAGATTGTAAATGAAAGAGGCCTCAAGTCTTTCAGTTTAGACGATAGCCATGGGCTGGTGAGGTAGCTCAGTGGGCAAAGGTGCTTGTTGTCATGTCTGGCTGTCTGAGTTCAATCCCTGGGACACACACAATGGAAGGAGAGAACTTACTTCCACAAATTGTCTTCTGACTTCTACATGTATACTTTGCATACAGGGATGCACTCAGACATGTTCACATACACATATACCTCCTCCCCCTCACATACAAACATCAACACAGATGCACAAACACAAAATAAATAATTGAATAAATGTAACTAGAAGTTTCTCCAGTCCCACCTGAGCCCCGCAACCCCACATTCCCATAGCCACTCAGACCCAAGTAAATACACAGAGGCTTATATTAATTAAAACTGCTCGGCCATTAGCTCAGCCTTCCTACTGACTAGCTCTTATACTTAAACTCAGCCCATTTTTGTTAATCTATATATCACCATGTTTTCTGTGGCTTTATCTGTGTGACATTACATGCTGCTCCCTGGACAGCAGGCTGGAGTCTCCTGACTCAACCTTCCTCTTCCCAGAATTCTCCTTGTTTGCTTATCCCACCTATACTTCCTGCCTGGCTACTGGCCAATCAGCGTTTTATTAAACCAGTGTACAAAAGTATTATCCTACAGCAAATAAATGTAAAAATGTAAGTTATAGTTTTCCATTGCTCAGCGACAGGATGTGTGTTTCTGGAATTATTTTAAGGCATGAGTCTAGCAATGCAACACTGGATGTTTTGGTCACAGTAGGAACATCATAGTGTACTAAACAAACCAAAATGACTGCCAAGCACTTACCAGGTGACTTTTATCTTGTGGAATCTGCATTATACATGAGGTCTGTCTTTCATCAAAATGTCACTATGCAGAGCATGGCTGTATAGTTTCTTCTAATTTTGTCACTAAATTACCCTGCAAATATTACCACTCTCTTACACATCTTGCTAGTGAAAGTCTTTTGAACCTTCTCTGGAGGTCTTCCTGATCATCCTTTTTGTATCTGCCACTGTAACCACGTGTTATGCCAGGGGTTCTCAAACTAAGACCTCTTCGGAATCACATAGAGAACTGGTTAAGACAGAAAGAGCTCAGTGGCTGTGAGATAGGGCAGGGAATTTGCATCTCTAACAAGTTTTTAAGTACTATTTAGACTACTGTCTGATGACCACACCTGGAGAGCTATTGAGCTACAAAGTCTAATATGATTAGCACCCCAGCAATCACAGGGGGCTGGATGATTATGAAATGCAAGAGAACTGATAATCAGTACTTCTTACTATGATAAATTTGTTTTGAAGAAATTTTTTTTTTAATCACAGAAGCCTACTGTCCAATATTACTAGTTATTCTATTATTTTCTGTAGTGTTTAGGAGCAAACACAAACCCTTATATGTACTAGGCTAGCCTTCTACCACTGAGTGACATTGCAGCCCCCTGTTACATTTTGGACAAAGATATTTACATTTTTAGAAATTTCTTTAATCTCACAAATTGCAATTTATCAATTTGAAATTTACTTCCTTTAATCTGAATCTTTACTATGGAGGCAGATATATCATCCTGAGAAACATTCTCGAATCTTTTAGGCCCCTCTAGATAATGGAGCCACCCTTGACTCTGGCTGCCTTGGTGCATGGTGAATTATCAAGCACTAAACTGGTAGCATACTCACAAACTGATTTCTTTTTGTTTCATTTCACAAATATCCCAGCCAGTCTCTCCAAACTCTACTACAAACTACTGTCAGGTTCCCCCACTGTGTGTATTTGTTGATCATAGGTATGTATTAATTTTAGAAGCACATGTAGATTAGGTCTCACACATGTCCTGGAAAACGTCACAGAAAATTCCGTTACAAGTGTGAGCCAACCTCCAATCTTGCCGAAGACCAAGTCCCACTGGCAATCCACCCGAGAGCCCTTTGTGCATTTGGCCACTTGGATCCTACAGGCAGGCCATGATTAGAGGTTTGCACAAACTTTAAAGATTGGAAGATCAACCTGTAAGAGTTCAAACAGAAAACCATCAATCATTTTCTAATGATGTTTAGCTTTATTTTGGACAAACAAATAGTTTAAATATAAGCAAATCAGTACCAGTTACTGAAATGGCTGCCATCATTGATGTGCTCTACTTTCTATTTACTACCCTTTCCTACATCTGCAGGAATAAACACTACAAACAACCTTGGAACACTTAGGGGAATGCAGAAGATCTAGGCCTAGCAGTTGGCACGCATTGGGATGTATAGCCCTTCCTAAAATCCTATTCGGTCCAGGCAATACATACTTCGTCGATGAGGAATTTGAGGCTTAGATTTAGTAACTTCTTCAAGGACAAAGGCTACCAAGAAGCAACAAAGTCAGGATTTGTTAACAGGTCTGACTCTTGGGCCCAGCCCTAATCACAGCAGAGATTCTTGAACTCTTCTAGGTTTTACTACAGAGTGTGAACATATATGAGTCCTCTATAGGAAGACTCTAGTGAGCAATGATACTGTCTGCACTATGTGGGATACAAGAGAAATCTACAGTAATTCCAAAAGAGAAATTTTTTACTGGGTATTTTGTGGCCAGTGGAGATCATTTCTCAGCTATGTTGGAGTATTTTCAGGTAGTTGAAATAACTGTGCTGCTTTACTATTTTAGTGCTGGAGATTAATCCCAGGGCCTTTTGCATGCTTGGCAAATGATTCATATCTGCAGTCCTATACTGTGCTCTTAGTTTTTCTGTAATCTAACAGTTTTATTAAGCCAACTATAATTTTTCTTCCTTTTCTTATTATTCTGATTCTTTATTTATACTATGGAGAAAGGAGTCAATGGAAATAATTAGAAAATGATTTAGATTTTTTTTTCAACCATAGATTATTTTCTCTGCCTGAATTCTTACCATCCAATTTATTCTTACTTTGCCTCAATGATTTTTCTCTGCAGCTGAAGCCAAAATTACATGGGCATTTTGTGTTTATTTGAATCTCCAATTATGGATATTTAGGAATCATTTTGGAGCTCAGAATTCACAAAATCATTATGTGTACTAGTTGTTTCTCATCCATGACAACAGGAGTCAGAGAAGCAATTATTCCTCCTTAATTCCAACAAACAAAGCTAATAAAGGTCTGAAATCAAATAGTCACCTCGGTAAGCAAATAGAATAACACTTCTTTGTCATATAAAATGCATATAAGGTCCTGGAATCATGTTTTGTGATTTATTTATAAGAATCAAAGGAAAGGAGATATGCAGTGTACTGAACCATCAATGAAGATGATGTAAGTTTTAACTCATCAGTGGCGTGTCAGTATGATAAAATGACGTGTGAAACACAGGCATCTCGTGTATGAAGTCATTTCACATAACTCATCTCATTCCACAGCACAGAAAAAGCAAAAACAGAACTATTCTCAGACCGTGATGGTAAGCCATGAAATAACTCGCCTAAGACTCCAGACACTGTTTTATCAGCACGCTGGTTTTCATAGCTTGTTCTGTGTACTTCACTGCCTCCATCTTCCATTCTCTGGAAAAGCCCATTGGGTGTGATGGGTACAATCCCAGCACTTGGGAGGCTGAGGTAGGAGGATTGTGAGTTAGAAGCCAGCCTGGACTACACAGCAAGTTCCTAGACTGAATGGTACATAAGGAGATCTTGTCTTCAAACAAACAAATAAACAAACTTTCCAAGTGGAAGAAAATAACAGATGTTGGATAATGTAGCCTTCTTTATAAGTTTGACATGGAACAAGTTTCATGAATGAATTCAATATGGAAGAAACCCAGTTCCGTAAAGTGGAAGCCTGCAGTGCCACTCTGATGATTCCGATCCACCTCTCCAGTATTCTATGGCTGTGTTGAGCTATGGTTTTATATTCTTTTTGGAATTCTTTTAAACAGTGTCGATTTATTATAGGTGATAGACATCCTGAAACATCTAATGTGTTGCTATGGTAACCTCTGGCCAGCTAGATGATAGATAGCCAGGATCTGCAAAGACCATAAGCATTAGTTGGCACATGTTGACTGTGGTGGTTTTGAGTCAAATTCTAGATAAAAAAAATGTTTTACAATATTAGTTTTTCATTTTCTCTCTTAAAAAGAAAAGAGATCATCCATATAGGATCAGTTTCACCTCTTTAAAACATGTAATTCAGTTCAGTGGCTGTTGGTGTATTTAAGTTGTACAATCATAACTGAAATCTGATTCCAGAGCACATTCATCAACCCCTAAAGAAATCTTAAACCTATAAACAGCCTTTAGTCATTTCTCATTTCCCTGCTCCTTCTTGACTAATAATCTATTGTATATCTGTGGATTTGCTCATTGAGTACGTCCACATAAACAGAATCATTTGCTATATTTGACTTCCTTGACTTAGCCTACAGTTTTTAAGGTCTATCCATGGTATAGCATATATCGCTTTTTTGTTTATCTTTATGGTGGAATGATATTCCATCTATGTATGTCATACATTTGCTTATGCATTCAGTAGTCATTAAATACTTGGGTATTTTAAATATTTATATTACTGTGAACATATACATTCTGCCTTAAATGCCAGACATAGATATACAGAACTGAACTCTAGATTTTCTGTTTTCTTTTTCTTAAGTTTTTTTTCTTAAGTTGTTTCCTTTTTCCTCTTATCTCTAAAAGGAAATTTTACTCTGTGTCATTGTATCTTAGCAGTGTGTAACTGGAACTCACAGTTAAAAGTTTATGTGGAGTCTCAGAAGAGAGTTTAAATTTGAACAATTTTTGAATTATTGGGACTTTGGGAACTTTTGAAGATGAATGTATGTATTATGAGATGATCATGAGCCTTTAATGATAAAAAAAAAAGACAAAGTGGTTTGAATCTGAAATATTTCCCATAGGCTCATTCGTGGAATGCTTGGTCTCCTAGTTGGTGACACTCTTTTGGGTGGTGGGAAAATGTTGTGAGGTATAGCCTGGTTGGAGGAAGTAGGTCACTACAGCCATGACTTGGAATAGTGTACGCCATTTCTCCTGTATCAGGCAGCCTCCTCCTTCTCATGATTCTCCCACAATGTTCTTCTGATCAAGTAATTGTATAATGAACCCCTTGAACCAGGAGCCAAAATTGATATTTTCTCCTTTCAATCTGTTCCATCAGGTGGTTGTATTGATGGTTACACAAGACTGACTTAAATCTACAAGTAATGAATCATTCATTTCTACATAGGAGTTCCTTGTACATATTGTACCTATCTTCTACATTAAAATTTCTACTTTTCCTTATCCTGTATCTCCAGTTTATAGGGCATGAAGTTCATTTAGGGGTGAATGCTTTGGATTTTCTCAAGTCTTTTCTGAATACATATGTGCTAGAAATCCACATTATCTTCTAGATTCCTTTTAATATTTTTGAGACTTTTATTGCCCTTCAGCTGCTTCATTTTTAGCTCAAATTTTTAAAGTTTAAAATTTTTTGAAATTAAAATATAATTACAAACTTTCCCTTGTTCCCTTTCTCCTTCAAAACTCTCCCTGTACCCCCCCCCATTGCTTTCTCTCAAATTCATGATCTTTTAAAATTTTATACATCAGTCCTGAAATATACACACAATGAACATTGCCACTTACCTTTCATATCATTTAATCTGTTGTTTCAATTGTTATTTGCTGCTTCTAGCAGCAGTTATACTAAAAAGTAGACAAGCAAACCTGATAAATAGGCCAGACATGGTTTACACACTTGGTAGCACTTGGGAAGAGGGGTGAAGCAGGGTTATGGGCAGCCTGAGTCACATAGTGAAAGCCTGCTTCAAGAAAAGAAATGGTAAACAGCTCCACAGAGAAACTGTAAGTACAGGCAACATTCAACTGAGATCAATGGATGATAAATCTTACCATCAGTCTTCCATGGAACCACCAGATGGAATAAACAATATCTCCTTTATGGAGATGAAATCTTAGAGAGCTTCTTCCCTGTTCTGCTCCATCTGGTGCTGTGAAAGCCCACTTAAAAAAATCCATCACATACAATCGTACATGCACAATGTTATATATGAACACACATGAACAATTATGCATTGGAGAGTGAGCATAACCATTCTCATGCCTCAGTAATCTTCCCTTTATCACCCCTCTCATTAGTGGCTTTGTCCCCTACATGATCTTGCTTTTACTTTTACGTCATATATGTGCATGACCTTGTATATATATATGTAAACTCTAAGAACAACAAATGAGAACATACATATAATATTTGTCTTTCTAAGACTAGCTTGATTTATATAATATTTAAGTTATCAAGCAAGTATCAATATCAATACAGAGATTTTTCAAAATATTAAAAGCAGATCTACCACATGACCAAGCTATACCACTCCTGAATGTGTACACACAGGGCTCCAGGATAGTATAGCATAGAGACCCTAGCATATTAATATTTATTTCAGTACTATCCACAGTCAGGTAGCTATGAAGCCAACTTATGTGTCCATCATAGGGGGAATGGATAAAGACAGGGTTGTTAAACACAGTGAAAACTTATTGCAGACAAAAAGAAGTTTAGATTTTTGTCAATTGCAAGATAATGGATGCTGTTATTTCAGGGCTTCCACAATGTTGGAGGGGTGGGGTCAAGGACAGTCTAGAGTTAAGGGAAAACTCTGTCAAGTTAGTCCACTCCTCAAGAATCAGTTGCTTTTCTTAACTACATGCTTGTTCTCCCATCCAAGCACTATCCAGGCTCAACCCTACTTAACATCTGAAATTGACCACAGTCAAGTTCAAGAGGCTCTTGACAAACTACATGTCAGTTCAATGAACTAGAATGTAACTTGAATAGATATCCAGGGTTCTAAATAGCTGAATGGGAGCATGTTTTCTCTTTGCAGTTAAATTGGTGGGTTCCACAGAAAGGAAACTTCTCACTCTATCGCTTTCATCTATGTCACCTCTAAAACAGATTCTTAAACTTTTCATCCCTAGTTTGCTTTAGTTTCCTGGAATATTTTTGTCGATCTCATAAATCCAATGGGGGCAATTCTGAGAGAAACCTGTGTACTCACCCATAATGTTGGGAACAATGCTCTAAAGTACTTTATTCACCATAAAATTCTTAGCCTAACAACCCTTGCCTTAGTGGCTCCTTATCTTGAATACATGTTGAGCCCTCTCTACTGCAAATAACCTAATATGGCATTATTTTAGAGAGATAATCTAATAATACATTTTGGAGACAAATTTAATGGGTACACTCTATTACCCACCAATTACTGTACTCTGAAAATTGTTCTTCATAAAGTTTTTGTGAGCACAAAAGGGAGAAAAATATAGTATGACAAGATCAGTTCCGGATAATAAACACTTCCAACTAGTGACACCACTGCCTTTTTAATGATGCTTAATCATTCTTTTCTTTGGAAAATTCGTTTTAAGGACAGTACATTTGTATTTATTCTTTAGGTATCTTTTAGAAATACATATTTAGCTAAGGAATATATTTTGAAGACTAGAATTTGAATACTAATTCCTGATACAAAGTAGGTAGAGGTGTTTGTCACAGGTAAAACCTCAACTTTAGAGCCTTCAGATGATACACACAGGGAAGTATCAATAACCTGTGCATGACATCATGAAAAAAAAACTGTACAGCAGGATGAAAAGTTCTTTGAGACTGAGTTCTGAAATATTTTTACTTTGAATTAACTCATTTCCCCAGATTTTTCTTAGGTAAAATCCAAACACAGTTTCATTATATAAAGTACATTTCTGTTAAATAAAGCTGTGAGAGTTTAGTTAGAATACATTTTTTTCTCTACTGAGAAGAAGTAAAGAATTGAATAAGTTGAAAAGAAGTTATGGAATTAAAATTGAAAACCCCAAATTCAATTTATGATCTGAAAAACTGAGGCTTTTCAAGTTTACTCATCATAATTGCTCCAAGGGCTACGTGGTAGGTTAGAGAATCTTCATGGATGACCCAGAATGAGGTAAAATATAAAATGAAATGATTACAAAGTCAAATCTAATTAGTGTCTGTGAAATACCTCCTCTATGATATGGTGATTCTGTGCTCAGACTTGGAGACACTGAGAGCTTTAGAATATAAGAAAATACTTAAAATATACATCTCTTGTAACAGTCCAAGATGTGTTTCAAAACATTAAAAGACTAAACCTCAAAGGAGACAGTGGGTCAGAGGAAGGAAATGCTATGCAGGTCTTCCTTTGAATCTGAAGCAGTCTGTAGGATCCAGGACTGGCATATAGGGAAGACTGTGATGCATGATGAATAATAATTGGGCAGCTAAGCAGTTAGATCAAATCATGTACATCAAGATTACTTCATCTCACAAGGTCACATGCTTTTAAGAAAGGACATCTATGAACAAAATATCTTAATGAAAATCTTATGTCATCTTTCCAAAATATTAGGGAAAGCCACAGAGTTTGTACATGGAAATACATCTATCTCCTCTGATTATTAAAATGAACTACTATACTCAAAATTTTAGAATATTGTTTTCATATGGTTTACTTGATAATATTTTCTTGTGTGTCCCTTAATGAAGAATATTGGGAAAAGAGTGCACAAAAAAATCTGCAGTTCACAAAGTTTTGATCTGAGTTATGCAAAATTTAGTTACATTTAGGCATATAGATAAGCTAAGAAACTATGTTAAAAATCAAAGCTTCAATTAAGATATACAGGTTTCCCACTTCTTCTGTAATCTGTGTTTGAGATGATTTCCCCTTTATCACTCTAAGTCAAACCCATGTGACAGTGAACTAGTTCCTTTATGAATTTTGAAACCTTGTCTGGGTGGTTTTATAATTAGACCTTCCCAGGTAGCAGGAAATGCTGCTTCCCTTTACCATTTAACAGCTGTGTTCCCAGCTGGGTCTGTTTGTTATAAAGGAAAATGGCTCTTTAAATTTACATTCTCTGCATGACCAAGCTTGGCATCAGATGCAGCTTCTGGATGATGCCAAAGATAAGCACCAAAGGGCGTCAGATTGAAACTCCAGGTCATGGTGTGTTGGATGACACTAGCAGTCATAATCGTATATTCCTATTAAAGCCAAGTGATGTGACCAAAAATGGCTCTTTGCAAAGTAAATCACTTCCAGCCTTTGGATGTTTTTGTAATGTGATTGAGATGAATCCCCATGACATGTCTACAGAGCATAATGAACTGTGAAATATTCAGGGATAGAGGCTGTGGTTATATAGAACACTTGTTGATAAAAATGATGATTTCCTTTTGCTTCGGACCATAGGCTTAAGGAAGACGTGGGTCATGTCCCCAAACATCACCCATCAAACATACAGAATGGAATGATATCTTCCTGTTTTTTTTCTGCTAGAGACTACTTTACTTGCAGTTCACTGTCTCTTTGCTCTCCCTATTGAAATCAGTAGGTCGTGCAAACTTTCACTGGAAAAAAAAAAGATCCCTGCAGTGTGTGTTCTGGTTCTCTATCAGAATAAAAAGGCAACAACATAAACAAAGTTCACCTTTTCTAAACAACATCTCCAGGTAGCATGTCTGGAAGACAGCAAGGTCAGGGGACTCCCAAAATCCACATGAATATAATACAAGCAAAATATATGCTTATATACTTAACTTCTCTGATAGTTCTTTAACTTATGGAATATTTGTTTTGTTTTGTTTTTTGTCAAAAAGCTCCATCTGCTACAAAGCTAATGTTTGTGACTTAAACACTGCTTTTCTGTACTCTTTAGAAAAAGAGATGAACTAGCCCATGAATCTACAGGGCATTCCTAAGTCCACTTACATGGGTGAAGCAGAAAATTAAGTGCCTTAGATATTTCTCCAAGGGAAAAAGTTCTCTAGATTTTATTTGCTTCTTTGAATACTCTCAACCTGAAGTGTTTATGAGCAGCTATGGAGTATGCCTTTCTTTGTTGTCTGTAGTGTATTTTTTGTTGATGAATGGTTGAGCCATCTCATCTCACTCCTATCTAACACTTTATAATCATCGTGTAGCCCGTAAGAAAAAGGCAGCAGACTTATTTGCTCTCTTTATGGCTTTATTTCATTTTTGTACTATTCTTTGGAAGCTGAGTTTTGAATGTACCTAACTGAAATACAGTAAGACAAACTTTCAGTTTTATCTCTACAAGTTCATTACGAACTGGTCTTCAGCAGGATTCTAGGGTTAATAATTAACAGTGCTTTTTTTTTCTAATTTTATTTCCCTTTTTGGTACCAGGAAAGTACAGTTAAAAATGAATAAATGGGTGAAACTTTAGGCCATAGTACTATATTTCAGTGCGTTTACCTGTTCAACATTGAGACCGGACTTAAAGACAGGATCACATTTGTTCTTGCCTTGGTCTCATCAAATACAATTAGGACTAACTGTTTCAACTTTAGTTCCTTATGCATTCATTGGAATTCTAACATGAGGCCCCATTTAAGATTTAGCACATGCATGTTTTAGTCAAGACTCTCAAAATGACACTATTGATTTAGAAAACTTCACCCATATCATTTTATATTACAATACAACACTCTGTGTCTGTCATGAAAATGTGTTCCGCCCATACACAGGAAATAAAAAGAAACAGCAAATTGTTCTGTCAAACACTCTTTCCTCCTCCAGCATTTTTAGGGGTCTTAGTAAGAAACTTCTACTTCTCCTAGCCCTGTTTTATCATCTTTTTACTTTTCCTGTGCTAGTAACTTCTATTTATTAGCATTCCAGGTATACTTGGCAAACACTGCACATGCAGCTTCACATTTATTATTAAATAGAAGAGGGTACAGCTATCTGAAAAGGATGGACCCCTTGCCTCAGAACACGCAGGCTGTGAGTGACCAACGCCAGTCCATCTGCTGACAGAATGAAGTTTTCACTCGTAAGATTATACAGTTAACTGATTCAATTGGTTCCAGAAAATTCTGTATTCACAAATTTGCCTGCTCATTAAACTTTATTTTAACAACCAGACAGAAAATCAGTATTTGTGGCACCAGTATACTAATTGGCAGATATAAAGTGGCAAAAGATTTCAAAGCTCAGCTGATCCCATGCTCCCAGCTGGGGCAGAAGAACAGGGTTCACTGTCTTTTCTCTCTTTGGCTCTCAGGCTCTTGCATATGCTTACTTCAAGGCCTGTGTGATGCCAAGCTCATTGTAATTTTTGTGTTATGTTGAAAATGACTCTCAACAACAATGTATTGTAGTGCTCCTGGTGGTGGTAGTCCATCACTCGGGAGTCAGAGGCAAGCGGGCTACCACTGAAACCCTGTCCTGAAAAAACAAAAAAAACATGGAAGTGCTGTTACATGTCCCAAGTGCAAAATGTTTGGATGTCCCAGAAATAGTGTGAACTTAAGATTGTGTAGGTGATATTATGGTGCTCTTGGCAAAGAGTTCAAAGTTGATAAATCAACAATATATATTAAATATGGGGTGTTAAACAGACAAAAAAGTCATCTAATGGAAGTTCTTGTGATGAGCAGAACCCCAGTCTGTTCTACACAGATCACTTCACTTTTGTTCTCTAAAGTCATTTGCTGCAACTCTATTAAACTAACCTACTATTGATGATAATAAAATAAAATCCTTTATTATAGGCTTAGTTGTGTTCACTAATTATTTAGTTGCATTTTGACACCAGCCAAAACATTTTATCCTTGTTGGCAGAGGAAGAGTTCAAGAACCCTGTGACATTGGGTTAGAAAGTGAGAACTCTTACTACTTAGATAAAGGGCATGGTCATTACTTGTTCCTTTAAGAGATTTTCAGAAAAAGCGTACTCAGTTTTATATATTAAAACATCACCATCTGTTGCTATCCTTATAAAAAATATACAACAGAACAAAATAAAAACCCTCTTTAGTAATAGCTGCTGTACAATGCAAGATAAATAACACAACATGCTGATATGTTTTCAGGACTTTGGAGCTACTGGGGTAGGTTAAAGGTCCCTTTCCTTCCTGATAGCTTTAATGCTACAATCGTCTTGACCACTTTCAAGTTCTTGCTATGAAATTTGTTGTGGGAAGTAAAAGCCTTTCTTCTGGTTGATTCTGTTTGCCTTGCTTTCAATCTGTAGAAGTATGTCCTGTATTCAATACAGCGGACTGCAGTGTAGAGCTGGGCTTGGAGCTGTAGACAGCCACTGCCTATCCCTGTGAGGGCCTCAAGACTGGGGTGCTGCAAACAGAGGGCCTTAAGGTCAAAGAACTTAAAATATGTTTTCACCACTGTTCAATCCTAATTAACTGGAGAACTGACCCTCTTTTGCTCTGCCCTGCATATGTGATAAGAGAGTCCCTAAAGGGTTCGTCCTGATAGGAAATTACCTGCATCAGAATCATCCATGATTCAAAGCACTTCTGCCTGGAATCACTGCTCAGTGAATGGGCCCTTGTAACTGTAGGTGAGACCCCTGTAGGAAAAACAAGAAGCAGAGAGTATAGAAACAGTGAAAACAGTCAACTTAGAGCCTGAATGCTTGACACAATGCTTACTAACTGTATAATCTAGAGCAAGCTTCTGAGTTCCTCACAACCTCAATTCTTATCTCTCTGAGCTGTGCAAGGCTTCAGGAAAATGTGCCATGTAAAAATACCTTATAAGAATAAAATTCTTGACTAACATGGGTATGGTGATATTTTTCTTTTGTACCAAAATGTTAATTGTATGTTAATAAATAAAGTTGCCTGGGGGTCAGAGCTATTAGCAAGCCATAGGAAAGCAGGGCAGTGGTGGTATACGCTTGTGATCACAGCACTTGGTAGACAGAGCTAGGTAAGTCTCTGTGTGTTCAGGGATACAGCCAGCATTGGATATACATGCCTGTAATCTCAATACCAACCATAGAACACCTGGAGGTCTATACAAACAGGCCGTGATGAGGCAGTCCTGTGGTTGGGTTTACAACCAACGAGAAGGCAGAACAGAGACTATATAAAGACTTTAACACAGGAAGTAGCGGCTCCTTTGGAGAGGTAGGATCACTGCAGGAGGAAGGGTAAGGTTTTAGCTCTTAGCTCTGACCTCTTGGCTTTCTTCTTTGCATTGGTTCTGTGTTTCTTATTTATAAGACGGTTGGTTACATCTACACATGGGCATCTCTTTTCAGTAGTAATATAGTACGTTAAGCAAATTAAAGACTGATATTAAATTGAAGAGACTTTGCACCCAAAGTTTTAGTATCTAGGGAAAACTCAGTGTTTACTTGCAGCAGGGTACAGAGTAGAGTAGGGGAAGACCAGTCCTTTCTCCCAGCTATCTTTCTGTCATGTGCTAAAGATTTAGAAGCCTCATATTTAGGGGCAATTTTTGCTCTAATTTCCTTTAAAAATAAATACCGGTTAGGGGGAAGACAGTTCTGAGCATAAATCATTATAAATATGACTTTATGCCAGGTGATGTCCAGGCAAATAGAGAATTCCTCAATGAGTAGAGATGATCTTCAAAGTGACATATGAAAACTTGGTAATTTACTGATCAGAAACTAACCAACCAACAGAGACATTCACACAAAAGCACGCACACACACACACACACACACACACACACACACACACACACACTATAGTGGAAAATGGAAAGAGGTAAGCAGTGACACATTAAAGAAAATATAGTCAACTTTGTAATTAAGCCAGAGCAGAGAATGTAAGTGTCATGACATGAAGAGATTCTTTGTACAAGTTTGGATGTGATGCTAAGGAAACAATGGAGATAAAAGTGCCCACAGGAATGTGCCCTTACCTGCCTTTCCTTTTGCAGACAATTGCTAGCTCTGACTACTGGGTTATTCCTCACAATGGTGAGAAACCGGCTTTAAAATACTTGGTGCTTGTTTCCGTTCTTTTTTTCTACTCTGTTCACAATGTTTTTCTTGTAGTCATCCCCAATCACACTCAGGCCACATGTATTTCCCTTCACCCGGTCATTTCTCCTGCCTCTGATTATTAGAATGATGTACACACCATTTCTCAGTGATATTTTTGGCACTCCCTCACAGAATCAATAGTGTCCCCTTCTACATAAACCTTTAAACTGCTGGAATACTTTATCCCTGCTTCTACTAATGTGTTCATAATGTTTTTTTTCATATGTATCCTTATCTATCTCTAAAATGTCATCTTTAAGCCAGGCAGTGGTAGTGCATGCTTTTAATCCCAATGCTGGAGAGGCAGAGGCAGGAGGCAGGTGGATATTTGTGAGTTTGACGCCAGCCTGGTCTAAAAGAGAGTCCCAGGACAACCAGGGCTGTTACACAGAGAAACCCTGTCTTGAAGAATCAACCAAACAAAAAAATCTTTCAAACTTTTGCATTACTAGAACATAAGAGGAAGATAGAAGTAGTAGTAATTCTTCCATCTCCATATTCTAGTCTGTACTGTGCTACAGACAGGCCATTATTTTTCCTTGTGTAATAAAACTGGGTGCAAAATCTCTCAAATTTAAAATCAATCTTTAATTCCCTATCAATGGTTATGGTGTGGTTAATATGGTGGATTCATGTTTTCAATTGTGAATTTCTTAATACCTACCCAACTTTTGAATTCATAGACTCTTTTTATTTTCTTATAGGATTGTCAGTGATTTACATCTTTCATTATATCTGGGGTATTTATTATACTTTCAGCTACAGGTTATAATTATAATTATAGCATAATTCTTTGCCTTAAATGAATAACCTTCTAATTCTGGCTAGATTATTTTCATATCCTCCCGTTACTGATCTTTGATTCCTTCATTTTAATGTTAATAAATTCCTGTTTAATTTTTTATAGCAACTCCTTTGTTCTTAGCTATCCTTTTTTCATCTTTTAAGTATTTAATTCTCAAAGAAAATTGTCTTCTGGAATGCCAAACAAGTTTTCATTCTTTTCAAAAGTTCTAGTTGCCTTGAACAAATAGATGGCATGCTGCTCCCATGTATATCTGTAATTGTAAGAGAATCACACTATCACAGTTTATTTAATGATATGATAATAGAATAAAAATATTCAGTAATGTCTGAAATGAGGCAGATTATAAATGAATTAATAAACATATCTTAAAAGGTGGCCTCGGTGCCCCTGTGTGGACAGAAGTGATATCAGTGCGTTAGACAGAAATTCATTGAAAATTGTGGTTGCTAGTCACTGTAAGAAGTATCATCACAGATAGTCAGTGCTGAAAGTGAACAAAATGTTAATAATTGGTAATTGTTATAATGATTAATTTAAGGTTTCACTTAAGAAATTTCTTCCTGCCATCCCCTATTCTAGAGACTTTCAATAACAAGTTGAGAAGTATTTTAGGAAAAAGTCAGGTGTTTTTAAGGACAAAGGAGTAAAGTCATGTGTGTGTGATATATACATACATATACACATACATATTTTAAATTTTGCATTATAGTGAAATATACCAAATAGTAATTCATAATAATAGTTTACTCACAGTGTTTCCTACCTGTCATTATTACATGATTATACCCCAAAAGGGAATCCTGTACCTTCAAGCACTCATTTCTTGTTCCACTCTGTGGTGGTTTGAATGAAACTGGCCCTCATAGGCTCATATATTGGAATGCTTGGTCCTTAGCTGGTAGAACTGTCTCTGGGAATGATTAGGAGGTGAGCCCTTGTTTGAGAAGGAGTGTCACTGGGTGTGGGCTTTGAAGTTTCAAAAGCTCTTCCCAGACCCATTCTCTTTCTCTCTTTCTTCCTCCTGCCTATGGCTTGGGATGTAAGCTCTCAGCTACTGCTCTGTGGCCTTGCTTGTCTACCTGCTGCCACAATGGTTACAGACAAACTCTCTGAAACTCTAAGCAAGCTCTAATTAAATACTTTCTTTTTATAAGTTGTGTTGATCATGATGTTTCTTCACAGCAATAGAAAAGTAACTAAGACGCCCTCTTAATTACTTGTGGCAAACATGAATCATCCTCTAATGAACCCACCTATTTGGGAGATTTGATATAAGAAGAATCACATAGGATGTCTCATGCCTGGTTTCTTTCACCTAGTGTAACATTTCAAGATTTATTCATGGTCTAGCATATATTGAATTTATTTCTTTGGTGGAAGAAATTGGTCTTACATGATTAGGCCACTTTTCATTTGTTCATTACTTAATGAACATTTGAGTTGTCTCTACCCTTTGGTTACTGAGAATAGAGAGACTGCAAAATCTGTGTACAAGGGTTTGGCTGAAGAACTGTTTTCAAATAAATCTGAGTATACATTCAAGACTGCATGTGCTACCTGTGTGGTTCTGTTTAGCTTATTGAAGTGTCACAGAACTTTTCCCATGGTGACCATACAAACTTGGATCCACCTACAATGTGTATGGATCTCAATTTCTTCATATTCTTATCTATATTTCTTATTGTCCCTTTTGGTGGTTTGTTTTCTTTCTAATTATTATCATTTCTATTCTTGAAAGTGTGAAAAGGTATTGTAGCTTATAGTTGTTCTGACTTAGCATTTTAGTAAATCCTCTTGAGACTAACCTTTTCTCTCTAAGGCTTGCATAGCTTAGAACAAAGTCTATATTTTAGGGATTTCTTCAGGATGAAAAGAATTCTAAGAGTTACTCTTAGAAAACTGATTATACCTAGAATAGTGTACTTGGGTCAAATGGTTGAAAAGTAGAAAAGAGTGCAAGGCAATCATAGCTGAACTGTTTGGAAATACGAGACTCGACTACAGACATGGGTCTAATCCTTCCAATATAAAGACACAATTTTTTATGAGGTAGCTAAAAGAACCATGGGGCCTATATTATCCCAAAGTTACTATTTCTTTTTCCTCTCTGTTAAAGTTACAAAAGGGGAAAAATAACCTCAAAATTAAAATTCCCACTTCTTTCTTTTCTAATTAGGATAGGGTCATTCTCGTCAGACGCTGAGTGACTGGTATACAATTTATATTCCTAGGGTTTCCTGGGGAAAAGCCTAAACAGTGATTGAAATGTCAAGTTTCCATGAGAAGTGCAGTCTCTGGCCAACGAGACTGAGGGAGAGGACAAGCGGCAGAGTGGGCTGGACCTCTGAAGACAGATGAGTTGTGCTATGCCTGCAAACGGCCCTGAGGCAGCAGCTCAACCCATAGGCCTCTCCTAAGAGGACTCTGTGAACACTATATGAAGAAACTTCTGCCTTATGCATCTAACTGGAAGAAAGACATGAGAGAAACTTGTCTGCTGGCATTCTTCCTTATGCTGTCAAT
>CABHPR010139101.1:0-32113 GCA_902168415.1 Peromyscus melanophrys | reverse complement strand
CACACACACACACACACACACACACACACACACACACACACACACACGAATAAATGAAAATATAATTTGAAAAAGAAAAGGAGCTGGGTGGTGGTAGTGGCGCACGCCTTTAAGCCCAGCACTCGGGAGGCAGAGGCAGAGGGATCTCTATGAGTCCAAGGCCAGCCTGGTCTACAGAGTGAGTTTCAGGACAGCCAGGGCTATACAGAGAAACCATATCTCAAAAATATAAATAACAAATAAAGAAAGAAAGAAAGAAAGAAACTAATAGAAAGAAGGAAAGGAAAGGGAAAATTGTTCTGTGGAGATAAAGGCAAGGACAAAACAAACAGGATATCCAGGAATCTCCTCTACAAAACCACGAGGTTCAAAGGGCATGCTGCACTTACATGACGTAGATCTGAGTGTCAGGCCTCCAGGTAGTCAGGGTCTGATTAGCATGGTCTATCTGTGACCTCATGCACACACACATCACTGGGCCATAATCCACACAGCCCATCTGCAGTCACACATGTATGTGATCACAACAGAACAGAGAAGCAGCATTATGTGCAGGCTCTGTCTGAGGAGAAATGGGTCTTTCAGGAATACAGTTGGGACTCTTGACCACGGGCACCATCTGACATTGGCACTTCCGTGGCTGAACAGCAAGATGAAGACAGACACTTCACTAGAACAGTGGCTTCCCTCAGAATCCCAGAGAAGGTCTTGGTTCTATGCTGCAAACCCTGACCAGGAGGGACTTCAAATTCTGTCTGAGATCTAAGCACCTTACCCACAGAGAGCACACCCAGGAAACCGAGGAACAGCCATGGCATCCTCGGTCACCTTGACATGCTCTCTCCACATGAGAAGGAGGAATAGGTTATCTGAGCAGGCATTGCTACCACCACACCACACATGAGGAAACCAAGACAAGGAACTGCTGGGCAGCACTCCCCAGGTCACCAGCTTTAGCCTAGGTGTTAACCATAGTACTGCCCTGAATCTTGGCCATTTCCTTTCCTTAAAAAAAAGAAACATATTTTTATAAATAAAACTTAGAAAGGGGAGCACTGGCATGGAAAGGCTCTGATCACTTGTTAGTCCCCAAGGGACCAAGAACAGGTCAGAGAGAAGGTCGTAGTGATGAGGATCTTCTCAGGCCCCACGGTGCAGGCCACTAGCTTATCCGGCCTCCAGCTCTAGGACCCAGCACAGCACTTCAACCTCTGCAAGTCTGTTGGCCTAACTGGGAAATGCAGAGCCCTGTCCATCACAGGAGTCTAAAGGAGAAAGGACCTTCCATCTCCATCAGTTTGCTCTGGTAGGAGGCAGATGTAAGAACACCCTTTCCCTAGGAAGTCAGCTGCTGGCCTCTGCTTCAGCTCCCCACATGTTCAGTTCCTGTCCATGCATAGAGACACAATCAGAAGTCAGAGGAAATCTCATGGCTCCCAGACTACAGGGCACCAGCCACCACATCTGCCCATGGCTAAATGATCTATACCATCTACTAGGCTACAGAATTCCTGTACTCTGCAACTTGTCCTGTCTCCGTGACCAACAAGCCTGACAAGGCTAAATGTGGTAACATTTCTACATGTCGTACAAAATCCATTAGCTATTACACAGGCCATATTTATTTTTGGAAAGCTTTTCAATGTTGCCATGTAAAATATCAAAGCTGAAGCCTGGCAGGTCTGCCCAGGCCTTTAGCTCTTACTCATTAGCAGGCATGGAGGTTCCTGTCACACAAGGAACATGGCAAGCAGGTCCCCAGTGAGCCTACAAGTTAATTAGCATGGAGGAAGTATGTATCCTTGGGAGACACAGGCTAACCAGGATATGTGGGAGCCTTGTGCTAAAAAAGGAGCAGACGGTGAAGATGAGAGTTTTAGAGAGGCTCTGCAGAGATTAGAGATGACACGTATCCCATGGGTGAGTTCCCTGAGGGTGGAAAGGGCTCAGCTGTGCCAGTCCCCAGCCTTGTCCATCTGTGTCACCAAGTCTGTGGGACTGTGGTGACTAATCTTGGTTGTCAACTTAACTGGATCTAGAACCAACTAAGATGCAAATATCTGGGAACTCCTGTGAGGGACCTCTTGTGCAGATTATTTGAAGTGTGATAGCCCCCCCTATGGGGCAGCAGGTGGAACAGGGAAACTTGCTGTTTGCCTGCTTTCCCTCAGTCTTGCTGGCAAGTCCATCTATCCTGTAGCTACGTCATTCCTTTACTGTTTTCAGAAACAGCTTCTTCAGACCTCCAACATAGACTGGAGACCAGCAGCTCTCCAGACCTTTAGTGCCAGATTGGAACTTCTGAGACATCTGGCCTCAGTGACTGAGACACTTGGTCTTGTATGTGTTAGACAGCCCATGCTGGACTACCCAGACTATATCCTGTAAGTCAGTCTAATAAATCCTATACACACTGTGGTGCTTTGAATGAGAATGGCCCTCACAGGCTCATATATTTGGATTCCACCAGTTGGTGGAACTGTTTGGGAAGGATTAGGAGGTGTGGCTTCATTGGATGAGGTGTGCCACTGAGAGTGGAATTTAGAGTTCCAAAACTCACACCATTCTCTCTCTCTTTGCCTTGTGGTTTGTGATTCAAGATGTGAGCTCTCAGCTGTGCCTTTACTCTGCCATTATGGAATCTAACCCTCTGAAACCATACACCAAATTAAATGCTTTCTTTTATAAGTTATCTTTACCATGGTACACCAATAGAAAAGTAACTAAGATAGTAAAATGTGTGTGCATGCACACACACACACACACACACACACACACACACACACACACACAGTTCTATTCCCTTAAAGAACCCTGATTAATACAGGGACAGATGTAACCATCAACCCAGCCTGCAGCTCTACAACCCTGGCCTGGAATAAGAAACAACAGACAGTCCTGAGCACACAGGGAGAGGTACAAGGATTGTGCTTTCTCCATGAAATGCTGATGTTTCACCCACGTTGTATCTCACAGAGGGGACAACCAGGAAAAGCCAGCCTCTGGAGTGGAATTTTTTTCTGAAGAAATCTGGAGAAACACAGCTGTTCAGATGCTGGGGCTAGAACCCCAGAGTTCTCACAGACTGGGACAAGAGCTCTACCACTGGGCAAGGCCAGCTTACAGGCTTGCTCTAGAGAAACATATCCTGGCCTGCTGAGCTGTCCACACACTCCTGGCTCACTCCTCCAATATGTAATAAGGAATGTGAGAGAGTCTCAGGTGGATCCTTCCCAAGAGCTCCTTGCCTGTGTCCTTCAGCTGGCCTCTGGTCCTGGTTCTCCTACCTGCAAACTGTGACATAATCCAAGTGTTCCCTCCTAAGTCTTTGTAATCTTTATATTGTCATTAAAATTTGGCAGCACTGGATATTCCCAGATGCTGAGCCAAGTACTGGGGCTTTGCAGAACCCTGCGAGTGAAAAGCAGGAACCGGGAACACTGGATACAGAGATTCCAGACCCAGATGAAACCCATAGAGGGGACACTTCAGTTTCACCCACTAATGTGGGGTCTAGGGTATGGGTTAGGAAGCTCTTTTTTCATGTCTGTGGGGCAATCTACCAACTTTGCAGCCAGTAAGTGCACAGCAAGGCGGGATCACGGATACTCTTACTGCCTCGCTCGAACACAAATCCAGTCAGAATCATTCCTTCTCATCTCATTTCCCTTTCATGAGTTTTTCGTCTTCATCTCTCTCACGGTGATATGAAGCAGTCCAAAGAGACTAAGATCCAGTTAATAACATGAGTTCCAGACACCAGCGTCAGGGCTCAGGGCCCAGGGCCCAGACAGCACAGGCAGTGTTCATACTAGGCCTGCCCCTCCACTGAGGAAGCTTCAGTTTCTCACCAACTCCCTGTGGCTTCCTGTGATTATGTGGGGTGTTTTGTTTCTGATGTGTTCTATTTCATTGACAGCACACCTAATGAAAAGCATCTCTCTTAGGGGTCCCAAAAGAGCCAGACTCAGAGATGCTGTTCTGTTCCTTGTCCGGAATTTTCAAAAACCAAAGTGAACACTTGTGATGAAATGTCGGCTTTTCACGTCACAGTCATTCACCAGACTTCTCTTACAGAGCCAGATAAGGACTTCCCAGACCAAGATCCATGCACATGTCACACCACATCCTCTAGCACTGAGTGAGTTAACCATGGTCACAAAGGCAGGCACTGAGAAAGCACTGGAATAGACGGGCCCTGGTGATCTGAAGACAGGGAAGGTCTTGGGGGAGGGGAGATTCTAGGAGAAGGGTCTGCCCCATCATCATGTCGGCCACACAGTGCCTGAAGGTCCTAACGTATACGGAAATCTGTCCGTTTATTGAAAACATGTTTTCATGGGACAATGGTATTGTTAGTTCATGGTGAGAATAGAGGAGTGTGTCAAAGCTCTGATCTTCTCTCAGCAAATGCCTGGTGCTGGTGTGGACAGGAGCAACCATGGCACTAAGTGAAATCTCTACGGACACAAATATGCTCCTGAGGTTCACTCTCACGTCTCTGTACAGAGCGTAGCTAAAATGGAGCAGTGCGGGAACTCAGCACAGTTCTGAAACGATTCGTCAAGACAACCTGTCTGTAAAAGCAAACCACCCTAAAGGATGTCCGATTTTAGACCAGACCACGCACACAGAGACACATGGAAGGAGAGGCACTTCAGGCTGCAACAACCAACCCATCACTCTCCCATGGACGCTCCAACCGCAGACGCCACGCAAGAAAATGCCTTAGACTCGATGCAACACTGTCAACATTGCCACTCCAATGTCACCCAATTCCTGCCTCAGCATCTCCATCTTTGGTTTGTAAATCAATACCTGGCCACTTGCATTGACTTTTTTTTTATTAAGAAATGTTTTATTCATTTTACATACCAATCACAGATCCCCTCTCTTCCCTCCTCCTCCCCTGCCCTGCCAGCCCCCTCCCCCCCCCCCCCCAGCTCACCCCCATTCCTTCCTCTGACAAGGTTTGGCCTCCCATGGGGAGTCAGCAGAGCTTGGTACATTGGGTTGAGGTAGGGTATTTACCAGTCTGATTACTGGGGTAAGCCAGTTCAGGTACCCTCTCTACTACTGCTAGTAGTCTAAGCTGGGGTCTTCCCTGTGGATTCCTGGGAACTTCCCTAGCACCCAGTTTCTCCCTATCCCCTTGATGTCTCCTTCTATCATGGTATCTCTTTCATTGCTCTCCCACTCCGTTCCTGTTCCAGCTCAACCACCCCATTCCCTCATATTCTCATCCCCCATCCCCTATAGAGCCTTCATCCAGTAACTGATGGAAGCAGATGCAGAGAACCACAACCAAGCACCACACTGAGCTACAGGAGTCCAGTCAAAGAAAGAGAAGAGGGATTCTATGAGCAAGGGGCGTCAAGATCATGATGGGGAAATCTACAGAGACAACCAAACCAAGCTTGCATTGACTCTTTAGCTCCTTAAGAAAACAAAAACAAAACAAACAAACAAAAAACTCGGGTAAATTCTATCCTCTTCCAACTTTCTGTAACCCAGATGTAACTCAAGTGTGATTTGATGGTTGAGATTGAGGGAACAAAGGATCTATAATCATTCCAAGTGACTCCCAGAGTTCTTGAGTCAAGAAAACTAATGAAGCTTGTAAACCCACTGACCTTATAGATTCTGACACTATGGAAAGACAAGTGTGCTGCTCTGTATTATTGGCATAGCATATTCATGACACTCTCTGATGTTTAAGGATCCCAGCAGGCCCTTTGGCCCTAATCCTTGTGGAAACAGAGGTACCAATACAACCATGTCTCCATGAGGGCCATCCTGTATATACGCTGTACCTTCCCCACTCAGGCCTGAGGCACAGCATGAACTCTGCTGAGGACATATGGCCTGCAGTGACCCTGTCCATGCATCCTTCCCCTCCAGGGAAGGATGACCCCACATGCCCATTGTCCCCTACCTCCTGCTCCCAGGTCTTTGCTTAGCAGTTCTTCACTTACATACTGTAAATTTTATAACATCCATCCAGAAATCCTCTGGAACTGTCTGTAGAAAGGGTCACCAAACCCCAAAGTCCACTATGAGTCACAGAGCTCTGTTGGGGAACTTCAGCATTAAAACTGCTTCTCATTTTGTTCCTCAGCAGTAAGTGACTCTGCTGATCTATCAATAAAGATAGGGACATAATATGGACCACTGGGCCCACTGATGCTGCTAGCAGAATCATGAAACCTGAGAATGTGAGTTTATATTTTCTCAATGGTCTAAACTTTATCCCAACTAAATACTCCCTAACTTATTCCCTGACATTCTCTGAGATGAAGAGTAGCAAAGTCATTTTGAGACATTCTGAGAATCATAATCCAAATCTAAAAAGCATGTTAGTGAGATGGATAGCAGAGCCACTTCCTGTGAGTCGGTGCAGAAATGCATCTCTGCACAGAAACACTTGAGGAACCATTGTCCTCAGGCATCATGCTTTGTTGACAGTCAACACCCCATAATACCCTCACCATTTTGGACCTAGCCAGACAACTCCAAGTGGGTAAAGTGAGACCTGCCATGGGATGCAGAAATACCAAAGTTGGGAACCAACAAGGCCATAGCAGTTTCTAGACACAACTGATCAGTTTCAACATGGAAATTGTGGAAATTGCCACTCTTCCGTATCACTTTTAAAACATTAGGTACTGGGCCTGGGGAGATGTCTCAGGTAGTAAAGTACCTTTGTACAAGCATGTGAACCTAAGTTGAGATTTCCAGCACCCACATAAAAAGCTGGGCATGGTGGCACACATCTAAGACTCCAGCACCAGAAAGGCAGAGAGACAGGAGGATTCCTAGGGCTTGCAGGCCAGCCAGTCCAGCCAAATCAGTGAGTTCCAGGTTCAGTGAGAGATCCTGCCTCAGAAAATCAGGTAGTGAAATGATTGAGGAAGACATCTATTCCAAATGTGACCTCCATATGCACTGATACACATATAGGGGGAAGGAGGGAGGGAGGGAGGAGGAGGATAAGAAGAAAGAGAGGGAGGGAGAGAGAGAGAGAAATGTCAACTCCAACCCCAGAGGAACCAACAGAGCCCTATACTCACACACTCTTAAGAGTCTCTCTTTGAAGACCCACTGACCACCAACCCAGAATCATGTGACCTTCCGAGCCCCTGTTTGGTCAGTTCTACAGGAAGTCATTTCACAAACCTCAGTCTGGACCCCTGATGCAGAAGCGACTCACAAATTGATGACACTGGCCTGAGGACTCTTCCCCAGCACTTGAAGCCTGTGCTTGACAGTTTGTGTATTCTGCAGAGTTACTGAGAGCAGACGCTGGCACATGCAGCTATGAGGCCAGCCTGGGCCTTGCCCTACGTTCCTCTACATGGTGTAAGGCCATAGTTCAGGCTTCACCTTGCCTTGAATGAGTGATTCTACTTTACAAGCAGCTTTTGGCTCATTTAGAAACACAGACACACAGTGAATATGCACCTCATTGTATACATAAACCCCACTGCCTTTCCAGCACCACCCACAAGGTGCTACCATGGAAAGTCACCAAAGTAGATTGGGACCATGCAAACACATGGGTACCCTTAAACCATCAGGAAAAAACAGCTCCAAAAATGTACTGAACACATCAGACCAAAGAAGGGTAAAACTCTCAAAAAACAGTACACTTAATACTGTGAAGACAACAATCCCCAACTTGTCATCTATCTGTATGTACACATGGGTGTGCACTACACACACACACACACACACACACACACACACACACACACAAGCATCAAGAGATGAACGGGCAGAGAACTGCTAACTATTCTAGGGGTTTGGTCCCCACTGCCTGATGCAGTCTGCTCAAACTACCATCCAGTCTGTGTGTCCCTTCATCTTCTGGACTCAGTCCTACATCTTATCTCTACGACTCATCCCTGAGGTTCAGCTCAAAGTTGTGACTACACTAGGGATCTGCAAGGCATCTTCAGTAGGGTTGCTTACCTACCCTGCCCCCAGAATCATTACACCTCTGTCAGCCTTCTTCCTCTGCCCCAGCGAGGCCTCTTTGAACTCCTGAAAGTCTGTTTAGGCATCTCTAACCCTTTGTGGTCATCCTGTAACACACACACACACACACACACACACACACACACACACACACACACACATCTCACTTGATATGGTAGCAAAGGCTGCAGCTGTCAGGAGCCCAAAGTGGGTTATTCTGGTGCAGGTGAATAACCCACATGTGTTCAAACTCATGGTTCTCTGCAGCTTGTAACAAGATTCACAAGGTCAACCATCAGTTTAACTCAGGTCCAGGAAAGGAAATCGTAGGCTGGTGATTCCAACATACAGAAGGGACTTAGTGACCCATACTTCCTGGCTCTGTTCCTCCACACACATCAGGCAGAAACAAAACTCCAACTAGACCCATGGCCAGCAACAAGGAGGTTCTGTCCCCTTCTCCTGCTAAGGCTTCTTCGAATTCAGGCCATACAGGACATCCATACATATGCTCAGAGAGGAAGAGGCCTGGTAAATCTGGTCAGTTTGGTAACTTCCTGAAGCTACTGAGCTGTTTGCTCCTTGAGCTTAATGAGCTCCCCTGCAGCATGGAATGCTCCACCTCCCTCCATGACATCCTGTGTTTTAATGGGCTTCCCTCCAAGATGCAATGTTTTACCTCAGAGGACACTGCTACACGACAGTGGGGATAGAACGCAACACCTCACTCATGCTGGACAAGTTCCCCGCCACCAAGCCATTTCTTGCTGCCCACATGGAGCCCACACCACCACCAACATTCCCTAAGTGCCCGCTCTGCTTCCAAGATGCTCACCCATATCTTTGCCAGCTTCTTGACCAGGCAATTCCATGGGTCCATCCTGCACACTGTGGGACACTGAGGGACATTTTTGCTCCCCATACTTGCTTGATGCTTATCCTTCTCAACTGAGCACCACTGGTTTATTCAAAATAAGTGATTGTTTCCAGGATCAGATCTTCCTCCCCTCCAGGATACAAACTGAAATGGCCCACCATGCTTTCTTCAGGGATACTTATTTATTTCGCTTGGAAAAGCATCATCTTTTAGTATTCTGAAAGAACTCCAGCATGTAGAATGTGACAGTAGCATGCCTGTGCCATCCAAGGGGAAGCTTGGTCTTGAGTTAGCACCTATTTAATTTTTCACAATTCTTTCCAAGAGGTGTCATTTTCTACACTTAGAACAATCCAGAATATTCTTTTACCCAATACTACTTGACTTTAAATTCTATGTAGCTGATGTTCTTTCAGAGTTCCAACAACCAACATTTAATCACTGAACAAATGTTATGTATTATTTAGCAGTATCAATTTAGAGCAAGTGTATAGCTCTTTACCATTTAATGCTGACTGATAGTATCAATAATGTCATTAACTCACACCCTAAAAGGGTTCTACATCTAAATTTCTCTCTCAAAAAGCTGTGAAGAATAAGAACAGGCATAATATCTATACAAATGTCCAAAAATTTAGTTCAATTGCATTTTCACTTTCCCATAATAACAACAAATCAAGATATCCTTCAAGATCTGTATCTTACTTCTCAAAGAGACTAAATAGAAATGACCAGCCTGGCTCCTTTGCTAGCTTTTGATGTGGCCTTGTCCCCTGCAGCTCCCATATTTCTAATGAACAGACTGCTTTTGGCATTGCCCTGGTCACATGCTTGTCACATGAGCTGCATACAAGGGTTTCCAGTGATGCCATTCACGTACTTCTGTGTGCTGTGCCTTCCACCAGCGACCAGAGAGAGAGTCAGTTTAGCTTTTTCACATGCTACAGACAGGCAATTACTCGAGCTTTAACAAAAATGGGAAACAAGGAGAACATGATGACTGCCAGACTACACTAAAAATCAAGTCCTCATGGAGAGACATGGGGTTTTTTTGTTGTTGTTGTTGTTGTTGTTTTTCCTACTTAAAAAATTACCTGGTCCTGGGCTGGGGAGATATCTCAGTTGGTAAAGTGAGGACCTGACTGAGTTCAGTCCCTAGCATCCATGGAAAAAGCCAGGCATCATGGTGTTTGCCTGTAATCTCAGAGTTGGGAAGGCAAAAACAAGTGGATTCATGGCCCTCAATAGCCAGTAAAGCCTAGCCTAACTGGTGAAGCCCAGGGTCTAGGGAGAGATCCTATCTAAAAATCAAAGTGCAACATATGAGAAACAGCATCCAAGGTTGACTTCTAGCCTTCATGAACACCTGCGTGTGCACATGAAGATGGAAAGACAGACAGACAGACAAACAGACAGACACAGAGTATATTGTTACTATACTGTTTGTTTGTTTAGCATATTCCAGGCCATGAGTTTGAAAATAAGAGCTTACTCTTGCTGAGTAAGCCCTAAACCTGCCCCAGCACCTACCTCCCTGGCCCACCACCAATCCCAGGATGCACCAGTGCTCAGCACGTATACTTATCTGGGTCTCTGAATTGCAAAGACATAACCAAGCTGGTTAGGAGCAACAGAAGAAGTTCAGAGCTGGTAGGGAGGGCGGAAAGTGGCTCTGGCATAAGGTAGAGAGGCACAGCCCGTCCAGACACCCTCGCTCTCATCATCTCATCTCACCAGTCTCCACAACTCTGAGGGTTCCTGTGAGTCAGGAGAGTGAGGAGAGCACTGACCTTCATCTTGATTGCTTTAAGAGAAAGCCTGGCTGCAGAAGGAAAGAGGCAGGAAGCAGCAACAGAGAGCAACCTAAAGCAGTACTCAGGTGTAGCTTGAGTTTTCCTGCCTGGCCCACGGTCAGGATAAATCTCTTTCACCTGCTAGTCCCACCACCGCTCAGACCCAACCAAGTAAACACAGAGATGTATATTGCTTACAAACTGTATGGCCGTGGCAGGCTTCTTGCTAACTGTCCTTATGTCTTAAATTAATCCGTTTCTATAAATCTATACCTTGCCACATGGCTCATGGCTTACCGGTATCTTTACATGCTGCTTGTCCTGGCGGTGGCTGGCAGCGTCTGGCAGCGTCTCCTTCCACCTTCCTTCTCTTTTTATTCTCTCTGTTAGTCCCGCCTATACTTCCTGCCTAGCCACTGGCCAATCAGTGTTTTATTAGCAACACATTTGCCATACAGAACATCCCACAGCACTCAGGAATCTGACACAGTGCCACACAGTGTACCCAAAGGGGTGCTGTGCAGACTCCCCAGGAGGTCTGCACTGGGCTGTCTCCTTTGCCATGCCATCCTAGAGCCGAGGGCTGGCCAGCAATTGTCCTCCCCTCCCACTGTGACCCACAGCAAGCACAGCCATGCTGGGTGACGGACAGCACAACAGAGAATGTGGAGGCCGTTCAAAAGGCCGTCCTCACAGCTCTCAAAAGCGGTGCAATCTAGACATGGCAAATACACTTCTAAAATTATTTCAAATGTTGTATTTATCAAATGTCTAATCATAAAATATTTTAAAGAAAATAATATATCTGCAAAGGCAATGTACTTGGGGCTGGAGAGATGGCTCAGCTGTTAAGAGTACTTGCTGCTCTTCCAGAGGTCCCATGTTTGATTCTCAGCACCCCCATGTTGGATCACAGCCATCTGTGACTCCAGTATCCAGAGATACCCTCTTCAGGTTTCTGTGGGCTCTAGGCACTCATGTGGAGCACAGATATACACGCAGGCAAAAGCACCCATATACATTAAAATTAAAGATAGTATTCTCTTATATCCTCATCTGCTATGCTTTTCACTTGATTGTGAGAAATTTGTTTAACTACCAAGGAAGCCATATTTCTTATGTTAAAGAACTTCAAGCTGTTTGAAGCGATGTTGTGAAATATATCTCAAGTGAGACTATCACCATTAATTATCCTTACATGGCAATATAGTCAGGTCTACATGCTAACCACAACATGCTTGCAAAATCTACCTGCAGTCTTACTGTTAAAATATAGTTTCCTTTCTTTCTCATTTTATTTTTTATTTTATTTTTTGAGACAGGTATCACTATGTAGCTCTGGGTGTCCTGGAACTCACTATGAAGACCAGGCTGACCTCGAACTCACAAAGGCACAGGCATGCCTCTGCCTCCTGAGTGCTGGGATTAAAGGAGTGTACCACCATGCTCGGCTAAAATATACTTTACATTCCAGTGAAACAGCACAGCTTCTGTAACCTTAATTATCCAACTTAAAATCACCTGTTTCATGGATCCAAGAACCAGGCACCATGATGGAACATGTGAACATGATACAGAGAACATATGTGCAAAAAAACGCAGGTGTGAGGATGCAGACATGACGATACAGGTGTGAAGAGGCAGGTGTGAGTACAGGATAAGGAGACTGGGGTAGAGAGGGTGTAGTAAAAAAGCAAGTGTAAAGAGGTTGGGGTGGGGATGCAGGTGTAAGAAGGCTGGAGCAATGATGCAGATGTAAGGGTCAGGTGTGGGGAGACAGGGATGAGGAGGCAAGGATGAGGATCTTGGAGTGAGGAGGCAGTGCTGTGATACAGGTGTGAGAACATCTGTGTAAGGTGAATGGGGTGAAGATGCACAATGAGTCAGTTGAGGCTTGAAGAAGATGCAGGTGTGAGAATTCAGGTATAAAGAGACAGGGGCTTCCCCAGCTTTGCTGGAGCTGTGCATCCCATGGTGACTTTCAACCCCATCTTTAATTAGAATTCTACAATGCTGGTGGGGTAGAGAATAGATTAGCTCTACTACAGCTAAATTCAGGCAAAGAAGAACACTGCCAGGGCTCTTGGTAGATGTAGACACGAGGTAGGAAGTCCTCTGGTTGGCACCAGGCTATTCTCCCAAACTCTGTACCCTGCTCCCCATGATGTGGGGGTATTGTGTTCCCCAAAATATTGTGTATGCTAATAAACTTATCTGGGGTCAGAGAACAGGACAGCCACAATATTAAACATAGAGGTTAGGCAGTGGTAGCATACGCCTTTAATCCTAGCATTCCAGAGAAAGAAATCCCTCTGGATCTCTGTGAGTTCAAGGCCACATTGGAACCGGCCAGGCACGGTGATACACACCTTTAATCCCAGAAAGCCAGCCTTTAATCCCAGGGAGTGGTGGTAGAGAGCAGAAAGGTATATAAGGCGTGAAGAAACTCGAGGCATTTGGCCTGGGTAAGCCTTTGGCCTGAAGAAGCATTTTGGCCTGGGTAAGCCTTTGGCCTGGAGAAGCATGTGGCTGGTTAAGCTTTCAGGCTTCTAGCAGCAGTTCAGCTGAGACCCATTCTGGATGAGGACTCAGAGGCCTCCAGTCTGAGGAAACAAGACCAGCTGAGGAATTGGCCAGGTGAGGAAGCTGTGGCTTATTCTGTCTCTCTGACCTTCCAGTGTTCGCCCCCCCAATAACTGGCCTCAGGTTTGATTTTATTGATAAAAACTGTTAAGATTCATGCTACACCATGAGACACACCAGGTCTGTTTGCCAAGCTCTGACTACCTCAGAGAATATGTTGGCAGCTGACCTGGCCTCAAGTCACACCACAGTGTAGCTGCTGCCATGGGCTGCATGGCAAGACTGCCAGAGCGGACAGACCATCAGCAGCATCTTCTAGCATTAGCAGCAGGTCACAGCCGGCACAAGACGTTGCTCTGTCATACACAAGCTGATGCACTTAGCCAGGACTGGCCTGTAGTGCCCAGGAAGTTCCCTTTCCCTGTGGAAAACTGTTCAGCCTTTCCTCTAGAGTCCTTCCAGCCATGCCCAGACATACCCTATAGGTGCCTGCAGGATTCTGCTCAGAATCCAGAAGACCATCCAGGGCTTGAAGGTCAAAAAGCCTCTGTGGCAGGCTGGGTGCCTGCCTTCTCTGCACACACACATCTCTGCACTCTTCGGTATGATGGGGGAAATGTAAGAATAGGTGGACTGAGCCTGGTGCTTGGTGGCAAGCACACTCAGGATCGTTCTCTTTAGTGGCTCACTGTCCTCTATAAAGATGAGAATGCACGTGCACCCTTGAAGTCTGTGCACCTTCTGATGGAAACAAAGCAAGTGTCTGGAAAACCAACTTTATAGATACCTCACTTCATTGGTTACCTTCCCATTCCTGCCACTATGGAAAGGCTGAGGGTTTCAAAAGCGAGCCATCTACTTCCGATATCAAGACTTTCTGAAAGCAAGCCAAATATTTGAATCTGATGACTAATATTAAACATAAAATTCACACCTGACCAAAGAGCATTTTGATAATTCCCTGGATCAGACCTCACCCGTGTCGACAGATTCTAAGCTCTTCACAGATGGGTGATGGGACAGATGAGCCTGTCCCACTCCAAGGGCCGTGGGGCAAAAGCAGCAGCCTGCTTTGGTCAGCTGATTCCCCGTGGAAGACAGAGTTCTTCTAAGGGCCTGTGTCCTACAACAGGCAAATCCCCCCAGCTCTGGGCTACCCACTAGGAAAAGGGAGGAAGCCCCTGTAGGTGACATTACAGGTCCAGCATTGTCTCCCGCACATTCCTTCACCACCTATGTTAGTTACTTATCCTATAAGTATGAAAAAAAAAAACCCCGACAAAAGGAACTTAAGGAAAGGCGTATTCGGGCTCTCGGTGCAAGGACGTAATCCATCATGGTAGGATGTCCCAGTGGCAGGAGCTTGAGGCAGTTGGTCACATTGCAACAGCCCCTGACTACCTGAATACTGCAGATCTAAAGAAAGCCAACTGTACCATATGGCAATTTTTTCCATATGAATGTTTAATGTCTCTGTGTACGTGCATGTTCTCATATATATGGATACGTGTGGGGGATGCACACGAACATTTGTGTGCTTGTTTATGAAGGCCAGAAGCTAATGTTGTGTATCTTCCTTGACACCTTATATATTGAGACAGGATCTCATGCTAAGCCTGGGGATTACAGGTTCAGCTAATCTAGCTAGCCAGCTTGTGCTGGGATCCCTAATCTCTGCCTTCCAAGCACGGGGATCATAGGTGCACCATGATACCCGTGTTGTATTGACATGAGTTGTGGGGACCTGAGCTCAGCTCATGATTGGGGGTCAAGTACTTCACCCACTAAGCCATTCGCACTCCCATGAATGGTAACTTTCTCTCTTTAAAGCAAAAAGATTTCTTTTTAATTCTGTGTCTGTATGTGAGTATGTGGACATGAATGTGGGTGCCTATGGAGACCAGAGGCATAAGATCCTCTGGAGCTGGAATTATGGGCAGTTGTGAGGCACCCAACACAGATGCTGAGAACCAAACCCATGTCCTCTACGAAACCGGTATTCACGCTCCACCCCTGAACCATTTCTCCTGCCTGGTAACTTGAAAACTGAATTTTGAAGGCATGTTTTATAACTGAGTACTTGCTCCCCTCAGCCTGACCCTCTCTCTCTCTCTCTCCAGACAAATGGTTATTCCCTAGAGCTGAGAGGAAGTAGCCTTCACTTCCAACAACAGACAAGGCTCCTAGAGGAGACGGGCAACAATGCCTCAGCCAGCAAGCAGAGGGACACTGAAGCCAGCACACCTGGGAACCACGGCTAGCTACCCAGTTCTCCTAACCAAGGCCCAGAGCTACTGGAGATAAAGGTCCAGGGTTCATTTCTGGAAAAGATCATGTCAACCATTGGCCAGGTATAGGTTTGGATATGGCTATCTCAGGGAAGGTCCTTAACTCCAGCAATGGGGAGGTGCTCCCAGGGGAGCCTCACCCACTTTACTTCCTGTGCTACATATTTAAAGAGCAGCTGGCAGAGTTGTTGGACACAGCACAGATTAAAAGGGGGAAAAAAAGACCTTCCTTGGACAAACTATCTGCACTGTCTCCAGGCAGCAGAGAAGACAGATGTTTGGGGCCTCCGATCAACCACAATCAGAAACAGTGAGTCCAGCTGGGTCTACATTTACCAAGGTCAATTTAGAGTAATGTGGAGACAGCTGCCAGGTGCTTTTGAGTGGACGGAGAGTTATCCACGTGGTCAGCTGTTTGCTTTCTGTGAGAAACAGAACATCTTGTCAGAGTTGATAAGCCAGCCTTCTGGCTAGCCAGGCACATGTGTCCCGCACGTGACCAGGTGAAAACGCGACCCTCTTCTTGTAGCTCTCGTTTGCCTTCTACACATAAAAGACTCCCAAGTTACCAAGTCCTGCACACATTCAGGCAACCCTTAAATATCTGCCTCCCCAAACCAGAGTTACATTTAGTTTGGGGCGCATTTAGCTAAAAACATCTTTTCTGTTCACTTTCTACTGTTGTGATTGAGCACCATGACCAAAAGCAACTTGGGGACAAAAGGGTTTATTTCAGTTTATGATTCTTAGGTCATGCCACATCCTAACTCAAGCAGGGTCGGAATCTGGGGGCAGGAACTGAAGCAGAAACCATGGAGGAACACTGCTTATGGGCTGCTCCTTAATCGGCTTGCTCAGCCTACTTAATTATTGAACCCAAGACCACCAGCTCAAGGTTGGCACAGCCCACAGTGAGCTGGGTCCTACCACACCAGTCATCAATCAAGAAAATACACCACAGGCTTGCCCACAGGTCAGTCTGGAGAGGGTGTTTTCTCAACTGAGGCTCACTTTTGCCAAATGACTCTTATGTCAGGTTGACATAAAGCTGGCCAGCACACGGGATTTGTGATTCAGGGGCGGGGGGGGGGTGTCTTCCAAGAAAAATGCTTCTCCTTCTTTATTTACTTCTTTTCTTTCATTCTTTTTGTTTTGAGACAAGGAAGGTCTCTCTATGTAGCACTGGCTATTCTTGAACTCACTATGTAGACCAGGCTGGCCTTGAACTCAGAGATCACTGTGCCTCTGCCCTCGAGGGCTGGGATTAAATGTGTGTACCACCATGGCCAGCAACAACTCTACTTAGAAAAAAACATGAGAGAGGGAAAGTGAAGTGACCCAACCCCCTTCCCACTCTCTTCTTTCTTACCCCCATATTCCTTAAAAAAAGAAAAAAAATGAAACTGATTCACAAATCAGGTAATACTGTGTGTAAAAAAAATATAGAACAGCATAAACAAACAAACAAACAACACCAATTGCCACATAAAAGAATCTACAAGGACCCCAAAGTTGATCAGAGCATCAGGCCTTGAACTGAACACTAACACTGACCCCAGGCTACAGCCTTGGTCTTCCCAGGGGCTGGGAGACCAAAATAAAAACTACATTGTTGGGAAGTACATCAGATGTCTCAGGGGTGTGTGCAGGTGAACCCAAGGCCACCTAGGAGTAAAGCAGATACAGATGAAGTGTCCTCTTCCTGGGGAGGGGTGGTAAGGAGACCTCTGATTGGTAACCTTGACAAGTCTGCTTTGAGAGAATAGCTGCAGGCGCTGAAATACACAGCAGGGCTCAGCAAAAAAGAAGCCATTTAGAACATCTTTTTTATTCCCTGCCTATCCCTCACAGGCTAACACACAGAACTGTCATCTCTGGACAGAGGAAACAAACACCTCACAGCTCCATGCTGGGGTGTCTGGTTCCATGCAGGAGCCCCATTGTCTAGCACCTCTTCCTGCTGTAAGACCAGAGTTCTCCACAGACCTGGAAAGCAGCACTTGAGGCTGATGGAGACACACAACCACCAGCAGAACCAGCCTCAGCTCTAGGGTAGGGTAGGCTGCTCATTTCTGTAGAACCAACAGAATGAAAATCTCCAGGCCCCGTGAGGCAAACATGGATCTGCGCTTTTGTGGGAGGAAGAGTCTTTGATTTAAAAATAAACAATCACGCCATGTAGTTCACAAAGCCAGTCGACTCCTGCCTCTGCCAGCTCTGCATCTTAGCTCTGCGTGGGCTCGCTGGTGAATGAAAGCATGCGTGAGCAAGTAGGGAGGAAGGAACAAAGGGTCAGAAGGAACATTCTGTGTGAAAGGTGAGCCCCAGCTTTGGTAAATTCAGACCTGTCACTTTAGCCAGGGGTTGGCAGGGTCCTTTATCTATCTGCCCCTTTGGTGTGGGGGCTACCTGAACAAGTTCACAAACAGGCCTCCATGGAATTACAGAATGGTGTTTATGTTCAAGTCAGACCTCAGGAAAAAGTCTTGAGAACCTGGAAAGCATGGGGTCCTGAAATTCCAGAAAGAAGCAGAGGACAAGGGACAGGGGGAGCAAGGACACTCCAAAATGGGAGAATATGAAGAGAAAGTCAATGGGCTGTCACAAAACTGTCCCCTTAACTCAACTACAACTAGTCTCAGAGATCATTAAAATCACCAGGAATCCATTCCTGCCAGAGATATAACAGAGGGAGGGGTCCCAGTGCAGGAGCTAAAGTGGTACAAGAGTAGTGTGAGGCCAGGCAAGATGGAGGCTATATCCAGCCTCATGGAGCATGCTCAAAGTGCTGAGGACAACCCCAGGCATCCCACGTATGGCCTTGGGTCACACTGAGAGCTTTGGCACCATTTAAATGGGAAGAGCACCCTGCTCACTAAGGTGTCCCACACTGGAAGAATCAGCCCTTCCATCCTGGTAACATCCAGCCCTAGGTCTAACCCACAAGGCTATTTAATGCAATGGAGGACCAGAAACAAAACAAACAAGCAACAAAACAAAACTGTGTCTCTCCTTCAACCATCTGTCCTGTAGGCCTCAACCCAAGGTTAAGTATAAACAGCTAAATAAAGAAATAGATGTTATGATTTGGGGTGCAGCTCGGTCGTAGAGTACTTGCTTAGCATGCACAAAGCCATGGGTTCAATACCCAGCACTGAAAAAATAAAAAAATAAAAAGGGAAATTGAGAACAGATGCCTCAGCTTTGCCAGATTCCTCCTTTTGTGTCTTCAATTATGTACGATTATTTGAGTCAAGGCTCTTGGCGTGGCTGTTACAAGACCACAGAGAGCGCAGCAGCAGCAGCTTTCATGAGGTGATTGGCCCTATGCAGTTTCTGACATCCTAAGAATGGGCAGCCCCACGCAGAGAGCTCTGCAGCCAGCCCGAGGGGAGGGAATGCTGGGGTCAGTGCATAGTGCAGAACAGAGAGGCTTTAACAGTTGCCTAGAGGCTTCAGAGCATTCCTGATGAAGTCTGGGTCTGTACTGTTGCCCCACAAAACAAACATTCCTAAGAACCTTATGAACCTTATGAACCTTATGAACTGCCTTATGAACCATGGTATCACAGTCAGTGACAGGATGCCAACCCCAAGATGGACGGGGGAGCAGTCACTGACCTGACCCTTTGAGCTGAGCCATCAGACAATACACTTCTGCCATGTACAAGGTGGAACAGCAACTCAGGCCACACCTTTTTGATGGCATGGCTCCACTTTGCTTGTTGTCAAGACAACACTACTGTGTCAGGCAGGTGTCCAGGGTGCCTCGATGACTTCTTTCCAAACACTTCCACCTTGGGGTTTCCTTTGCCACCCCTCTCACCCCCAGCCATCTTCCCTGTTCTTTGTGCTTTTGGCAAAATGCTCTGAGCTGGCAATTACATAGGCAAGCAGTTCCTCCCATGCTATGCCATAAGGAAGGTCTGTGTCTGCTGCTGTCCTGATTCTCCCTGACCTGGGTCCAACCTTGCGCATGTAAACGGTAGCATCTGGCCATCTGGGCACTCAGACCTCTCATGAAGTGGCTGGCCAATTTCTAACAGTAAGAAAGGAATGCAGGAGAGAAAAACTGATGGGTGTCTTAGCCTTCTGGACTCATCTGGGGTGAAGTACAATGCAAAAGCATCACCTCCACAGAACACACACACATCTACTGAAAGCAGGACACATTTGGCCACTCAGGAAGGAGTAGGGGGCCTGTGAACTGGTCCTGGGGCAAATAGACTGGAAAAAGACCTGTTCACGGAGTCTCAGGTGGTGGGCAGGGGGCTCCTTTCCATCCTAAATATTTTCTCCAGCTGCAAACTTAACTAGACCCTCGGTGTGAAGAGATTAGGAAGCCAGGACAGCCAGGGGAATCAAGCCCTTCACCAGCCCAAGGGCTGAGAGAGCAAACCCATCTCCTTCCCTGCAGTCCCTTCCTTTGAGTTTTGCATGGTGGAAACACCCCTGAAGACCAGAAGCAGGAGGAAGGAGGTGTGGAGCCTGAGGGGAGCTCAGGCCAGGCTGAGGCTCACCCCTCTCCACCTACCATCCACAGGCGTGCACACTCTCTTCTCTAACACTGATTGTCTAGTCCATTATGTGTGGTAATTCTGGCCCCAAAGCCTCTTACAAACATTGGTTTTATGGTAAATCTCCTTAACAGACAAGATTAGCAGGAGGGAGGTGCCATGTCAGAAAGGCCACCAATTCCGCCCTCCCTCCCTGTCGCCTTTCCTTTTCCTTCCGAGTGTCAGGAAAGGAAAATGTCGGTCCAATCTCCCCCGGCAGACCGAGGATTTGCCTCGTGAGCAGGGAACGGCAGGTGCAGCACAGGGTAGCAGGAGAGGCCAGGCTCCAGGGAAGGGCCCAGCCACTCACCCAGCCGCGTCCTGGCCCTTCAGGCAGCACGCGGAGCACACGGACATAAGGAACACGAGAGCACGCAGGGCTCATAGACACTTGGGGCACGCGCAAAGCGGCGGACACTCGGGGGTGCACAAACATGCGGGGCGTGGGCAACCGTGTGGTCGAGCTGTCCCGGGCCCCTGAGTCCCTGAGTCCGTGGCCAAAGGGGGTGGGGTCGGCCACTGGGGAGGGAAACTGGGGGGGGGGGGGGGGGGGGGGGGGGGAGGGAGGGGGGGCAGCGAAACCCGCCCCACGTAGCGGGCGAGGACGGGCAGACGCACGGCGGGCCCACGGGGCCTGCGGCTGCGCACGGGCACACAGGACCCAGCTTCTGCTCCCATCCCGGCGCCCCTCACTCACCCAGGCGTCCCGGGGGCTGCCGGCCGCGGGCGGACGCGGGGGCGGGCAGAGCGCGAGGCAGCGGCGGCGGGAGCAGCAACAGCAGCAAAAGCGGGAGCGGCGGCCCCATCCCCGCAGCCGGGTGGCGCTCAGTCCATGGCCGCGCGGGAGCGAGGACCGACCGATTACTTAGCCAGGCGGCGCCAGCTCCTCCGGCGGCGCTCTCAGCGCTCCTGCGGCGGCGCCGGCCGAGCTTCAGCACCGGACAGCGCCACCGGCCCCACCCCCCGCCGCCGGCCCCGCCCATGACCACGCCCTCTGTCAGCCATGCACGCTGGGACACGCCCACCTCGCGGGGATGGGCCGGAGGCGCGCTCCCGAGAAGCGGGTCCTAGCCACACAAGCTGAGGTCCCTCCGGCCTGGGGCCTTCGAGGGTCACCCGGCGGTGCCGAGACGACGAGGACGTGGAGAGGACACTTGGAAGTGTGGCTGTGCTACCGAAACACCAAATTCCTCCTTATTCCGTCGTGTTTAGTTAGTAGGTGGCGGCAGCTGTGGGGTCTGCAGGTGTAGATCCGCTGGGAGCTGCATCTGAAAGTAGGCAGAGTTTGGCCTTGGCAACAGGAAACTAAGCTCACACAGAGAGGAAGCCTAAAGAGAAGGCTGATGGGATGGAAGGTCTAGGCGGGGGTCCTCAGACAGCACGAGAGGAGCCAGGATGACCGTGCTGTGTACCCCGTGCTGTGGTCAGGTCAGGATTGCAGACATGTTTGCCTGGGGTCCTTTCCAGGCTCACATGTCTAGTCCATCGCTGGAATGCCCAGTGGAATCTTGGCCATCACTGCCAGCGCTGAGGGGCCCAGTGCAGATTCTCAGGCCACTTTCCAAAAGTCCCCAGACAAAGAGGACGGGATGGAATGGGGCAGTGCCCCCGGCATCAGAGCACTGGGAGGGTGTGTATATGAGTGAGCTTGTTTTGAGTGTGACAGTCTCAGAGTATGCATGCTTGCATGTGAGGGGACAGGACGCTTCCTCCCACGCTTCTCCCAGAGAGCCGGTCTCTTCCCAGTTCATGTCCTTGTGGCACTGCTGGGAGCCCTGGCCACCCACACCTGTTTGCTCCCCTCTGGCCGGCCTTCCCGCTTCCATCCCTCCCTTCAATGTCCCTTGGACAAAGATGGCCTCTGTTTGGTCTGACTGGGACTTGGGGTGGCAGTGAGGGCGTTATATTTCAGTCCAGTCTATCTACAACTAACAAAACTAGCTGTTGGGTCTGGCAATTCTGAGATCACTATTTCTGACACCTGTGGGGCCCCATCCTGACTCACCTTTCAAGCCTTTTGTCTCTCACTCCCAATATTCAGCTCCCTTCTGTCTCAGCCTCTCCTTCAGACCCTGCCCCCAGTTGGGGAAGTGAGAAGTCACCTTTATTCCCAAAGGCCTTGGGGACTCCCTGGGAGAAAAAGCACCCACTCCAGAAGACGGCAGTACTCCACAGTGACACTGTCCTCTCCAAAGCCAGACCAGCTGTGGCCTGTGGTCCTGCAAAAATCTGTCTGGTTAATATGGGCAAGGAGCCTAATAAACACTTTGGCCCTGCTTGCCATTTTCAGTAGCCTGGACTGTTTATTAGCAGTTAGAACTTGGCACTCTACCCCCAAATGGTGCAAGACCCTTGAGCAGACACCAGTGAGACTGATTCTCTCACAGACTCTAAGAACATGCCCATGCCATGCCTCAGCCTGACTAGGGGCAAGAGAGGATGAAGGCTGATAGAGTATCACCTGACAGACTGGGTGGGCAGATGTGTCCTCAGAGATCCTATAGTCATCTCATGAATCTGGGGACAAGAACAGCAGGAAAAGAAAGGACAGAAGGCTGAGTAGGTCCTTCATGACAGCAGTATTCAGACACTGAGGGCAGGAACATGCCGCTGATCAGTGACTTCTCGGGAGAAGGTTTTGTCTGCTTGTCCTGATGCAGTTTGCAGTTTCTCCAGTACAGAGGAACAGCTGAGTGACACAGCACTCAACCTAAGTGAGGGCCGCTACACCTCCATGTAGAAGGGTCAGCTCCCCAAAAAGCAAGACCTGATGACACCTACAGTGACCCAGGGAGCCTACACCATCTGTCACAACCATAGGCAGCTAAGTAGAGCACCAGGAAGACCCAGAGGAGCCTACCAGAGCAGCCTGTGCCTACATCCGGGAGCACTGTTTATTTTGGGCTGTGGTGTGTCTCTCCTCATCTAGCCTTGTTTGTTCTTAAACAAGTTCCAGGTTGGGATTATTTGCCCTTTCGTTATGTGACTTGCTGCTTAACCATTTCCTGAGCAAGGTCCTATCTCACTCCTAGGGCCCCAAACTTCAGAGCTCTGCATCAACATAAAAGTAGAAGAAAACGCCCAGAAGGAAAAGTGAAAACACATGGGCACAGGAGGGGCTGCAAAGATTAACCACAAAGACAGCACAGTGCTGGGGAGTTGGCTCAGTAGATAAAGCATTTCCCAAGCAGGTGTGGGACCCGTGCAAAGTGAGGCACAGTGGCACCAGTCTGTAACCCTGCTCCTACGGAAAGATGAGGGGCAGAAATGGGAGAATCCCCAGAAGTGAGGCAGGCAAGCTTAGAGAATAATTTACTAACCTGGAACTATACTTGGTTTAGGTCATGCATACATTCCTGCTTCTAACAGTGCACTTAGCAGCCTGGCTCCTTTATTTACTTGCACTATGCACACACATCTCTCTCTGAGAACAATACACTAGCAACCTTGGACCCCAACCTGCTCTCCTCCGACAGTTTGTACTCGAATGCATTCCTAGTACATTCTAGAGGGGCAGCCTGAACTGCTTTGGGGTTCACATGCAACAGGGCAAAACTATGAAAACTGTGTCTTCAAGTGAACTTTTAGAATCTATTTACTACCTTATGTCTATGCATAATTGGGTATGCATATAATTACAATCAGATAAATTATGGGGAGGATCACAAGCAATAGGAAAAATGATTATATGACCTTATCTATTCATCAAAACAGAGAAACACCCTCACTATGACCCTTAATAACCAAGCCTCTCCTCTTCTTGAACTCCATGAAAGGAAGTCCCAAACAATAATTGAGGCCCAGCTCTCAATCATGGCAGTAGATCCCTCTCTACTCTGTACTGTTGCTTCACTGTGAATACAATTACCTTGCTACTTCTGCAAACCTGTGTGATACTTTATTTCAACCCTTTCAATAAGAGGCCAAGAACCTGGATGTGGGGGTATTGTGTTCCCCAAAATATTGTGTATGCTAATAAACTTATCTGGGGTCAGAGAACAGGACAGCCACAATATTAAACATAGAGGTTAGGCAGTGGTAGTGTACGCCTTTAATCCTAGCATTCCAGAGACAGAAATCCCTCTGGATCTCTGTGAGTTCAAGGCCACATTGGAACCGGCCAGGCACGGTGATACACACCTTTAATCCCAGAAAGCCACACCTTTAATCCCAGGGAGTGGTGGTAGAAAGCAGAAAGGTATATAAAGCGTGAGGACCAGAAACTAGAGGCATTTGCCCTGGAGAGGCATTTGCCCTGGAGAGGCATTTGCCCTGGAGAAGCATGTGGCTGGTTAAGCTTTCAGGCTTCTAGCAGCAGTTCAGCTGAGACCCATTCTGGATGAGGGCTCGGGGCATCCAGTCTGAGGAAACAAGACCAGCTGAGGATTCAGCGAGGTGAGATAGCTGTGGCTTATTCTGTCTCTCTGACCTTCCAGTGTTCACCCCAATAAGTGGCCTCGGGTTTGATTTTATTAATAAGACCGTTTAAGATTCATGCTACACCTGGAAACAAGCTTTATGGACCAGTGGCCTGGTATATGCTATAGCAAACAACAAGAGGAAGACCATGTCCTAAGGTATGAGTCAAAGACTGACAACATAGGATGTCCTCTGACCTCCACGCCATGGTACACTGCACACAAACACATATCAGATACACACTCAGATAATATACGTACCCACACTACAGGAGAAATAATAAAAGCTAAGGAAGAAGCCTAAAGCCTTATAGATAGAACAGAGAGTTCATAGCCAGCACCATCTGTTCCTCCTGGTCTGGGCTCTGCACTCTGACCAGGACAGATAGACAGAAAAAAGATCTGGGTTCTCTTCTCTGTCTGTCTCTGTCTCCCTCTCTCTCTTCAGGTCTGGGTTCAGCAAGTCTTTGTTTTCCCATGATGAGAAAGCATTCATTTCATCTACAATCCTAATCCTAAATCGAGGGTTCAGGCCCTAGTCCACATGGATACTTCACAAGTCCCATCTGCCTGAGGAGTCCCACAGTGGGACTCATGGCCACAGAGCTCACATCCCTGTTCTGCAAACTCTTGGTCACTCTGATGATTTCACTGCATTCATCAGTACTCAATTACATCAGAGTGGACCAGAATTGTGGTGATGTTTAACAAGGGCTAGAAATCATTCAAAATGGGATGGCTATGCTTCTGATTTTCTGTTTTTAAAAAGTCACAAGGCTAAAGAGATGGCTCAGTGGTTGAAAGTGCACACTATTCTTTTGGAATTCAGTTCCCATGGAGGCTCACATTGCCTATAATTTCAGCTCCACGTGGATCCGGTGCTCCTGTTCTCCATGGGCAGCACACACACACACGCGCACGTGCACACATTGTGTTGTGTTACAAAGAAGCGGAAAAAGGCCATAGTGGTCAGTCTACAAAAGAAAACTGATATATAAATTCTGTTCAAGAATGCTTTTTTTTTTTAAATAAAGAAAAGGACTCAAAACCACAACTGGGCTTCAAGGAGGGAGGGAGAACACTGGACAGAAACAATACACCATATGGAGAATCCAAACATAACGGGGCCTTGTAGGAAAGGAGAGCTACCCTTTAAATCCTGGAGAGAACCAGCTGTCATCACGAGTGGGAATGGGAGAGAGAGGACCCTCAGAAGCCTTCAATTCCTAACTAAATTCATGATCAGTTTCCCTGGGGACTCTCAGTCCAAATCCAAGGACAAAGGAAGGACTTAACTTTTATAACCTTTTAGGGGTAGTGGGAGGCTTCGCATCACATGATTTACATCACCATGTCATACATAACAAAGAGAAGAGGGAAACCAGGGACCAATCAACAGCTCTGCCAAGTCACAGAACAGAATCCTTAACTCTCTGTTCCAGGAGTGGGGCCTGATTCAGGCTATGGCATCAAGCCTACAGGTGCAAGGCCTGTGTTCCAACTACAGAGGGATGATGAGATGCCTGTAGGTCCTCATGTAGAAGAGCTCCACCCACAGCATGTGACTCAGCTGTAAATCCCAAGGCTTACACTTGTCACACAGCACCATGGTAATCCTATGCCATGATTTCCTTCTCCAGGTAGAAGGCCAGGGGGTTGGTGTTTTCAAGCACCAACAGCTGTTGAAACAGCTCTGCAAAGGACAAACACAAGCGTGGTAATTTAAATGTAAATTGCCACCATAATCTCACAGGGAGTGGCACTATTAGGAGGTGTGGCTTTGTGGGCATACATATGGCCTTGTTGGAAGAAGAGTGTCACTGTGGGGAGGGGCTTTGAGGTTTCCTAAGCTCAAGGTACCGCCCAGGGTCACAGACCATTTCCTGTTGCCTTCTGATCAAGATGTAACCTGCACCGTGTCTGTCTGCACACCGCCATGCTCCCCTCCATAATGATAATGACTGAACCTCTGAACTGTAAGCTGCCACCTCAATTAAATATTTCTCTTTGTAAGAGTTGGCATGGTCATGGTGTCTCTTCACAGCAATAGAAACCCTAACTAAGACAGTAAGCTTTTAGAGAAAGAGGTCAGTTAGCGTCTGCATGCTCCCTGTTTGTGAAGAAAAGCACCTGGAGGGAACAGGAGGGAATAGGCTCAATCCTGTTCTCTTAGACAAATTTTTCAGTCCTTACTAAATGACACGGTACTTCTGTTCAAAAATGATAGAATTTGAGTTACTAATTAAAAGAGTCCAAACTGCCTGATTCCCACTTTTAATTGCTTTCTTCACCATTTGAACAGCCCACACTGCTAGCTGAACAGCAAATATGGCTGTCCGCCCCTGGAGAGGACAGTCAGGATCAGGCTGTGAAGTCAACTGAAAACTCCATAGGAATAGCAGCCAGTCATTCTGACCCTTGCTGAAGCTTAGCATCGCTGTGCTCCCTGTAAATGCCACCCCGCTCCGTGAGGTACTGTTCCACAGGAGACTTTGCCGCACATCCCCACTACAGGAAGTTTCCCTGCCCCAAGAGCCCCTGATCTTCAACAACAAATGCCACTGACTCCAGAGTGCAATTCCAGAGCAAGAGAGGGAAGGTACACACACACTCCCAACATTGCTCCAGGACCCTGAACCTCTGATGAACTGGGCTTGGTGTGCTGTATACTGTGTTAACAGCATTTTGCTAGTTAGGAGACAATAAGAAACAAAATCCTGAGGTCTGGATTGTTTCCCTCGGTGGTGTGGTGTTGGTGGGGAATATCATGGTGTCATGATGGTTAGGACTGGTTTTGGTAGTGATTCTAATGTTTGATATGTTGGCGGTAATTGTAATGGTGCTGGTGGTTGTAGCAAAAGTGATGGAAAAGAGAGAGGCAGGTGCTGGTGGAGGTGTGTTGATAATGGTGGCGATGCCGAGTTGATAGTAATGGTGGTAAGGTGTAGATATTATCGGCATGGTTAGGGTATAAGTAATGGTGGTGAAGGTGGTGTGGTAATAACAGCAGTGGTGTTGAGAGTGACGGTTGCAATGATGAAGGCTGTAGTGATGATGGAGACAGTGATGGTGATGGAGGGAGACGTGGTGGTGGCAATGGGGCTGGTCATGACAGTGGTTAAATAGTGAAGATAACAGAGGTGGTAATGGCAGAAGGGATAATGGTGATGGCGGCGATGGCCGTGGTAATGATGGGGTGGTAATGACAATTTAGAGATAAAAGTGTTGGCGGTGGTGTTGTCTACATAGACCTTCCCCATTGCATGGCCGAGTGAACTTTGATTTTCCCTTAGGGCTTCTCCCCTGAACTCCTGTCCATCAAGTGGTCATGAGCAAGGCTTGCACCCCAAAGCAACTCAGACGGGCCATCTCCCTGGAATGTGAGGGTTCTCGGCAGAGTCGTGCAGGATGTGGCTGGAGTGGTTGTGTAGCTATAGCACTAAGCCCCAGCCCTTGGTGTTCATGGCTCAGGTGGTGCCCCTGTTTGCATCTTTTCCTGGACTGTCTGGACCAGTTGCCTTCTAATAAGGTCTGCAGTTGCTGGCCTTCTTTCAGTCACTTGACTGAGAAACCTGGCGGCTCCTGTAAGGAGTGGGAGTGTTGTCACAAAATTTTAACTATTAAACAACAGTCTATCTGTGATTCATAATAAGAAACATCTAGAACCTTCTGAAGCATCAATCAGGTTATAAAAGTTAAGAAATTTTCTAAGAAAATCTTACACCATTTTAAGTTTACATTTTTGCACATCCAAGCTGAGCAGGGGTGCATGTGGCCTTCAGACCTGAGTCCTCAACCATATTTCCAGGTCCCTTAGCCAGGAAATGGTAGAATCTGCCCAGACACCTGCTGAGGCAGGAGGATCTCTTGAGCCCAGCAGTTCAAGACCAGGCTGGGAAATACAAAGAAACCCTGTCTCAACACCAAAAGTCCTCCTAAAGCTAGCTCCTCTGAAAGTACTCAACCTTCATCAGAGCAAGGGGCAGCCAACCGACAGGACACTGACTGACTGGCCCTCCAGGGGTGGATGCTGAAATGCCTGGTGTCACAGGGGGTTCATATGCTCACAGCTTCCAAAAGAGAAGGCTCAAGAAGACCTGAAAGGAACGGCCACCAATCTAGCTCACCACACTCTCCCAACAAATGGTATGAAACGGTTTCTATAAGCTCTTTGCCGATGGCCTGATGAAGCAATAAGAACTAATACCTGGGAATGACCACATCCTGAACATCCTTCTATCACCAGCGGACTGCTCAGCCAGGATGTCTCCTCCTGCACCCCTGACACACCGAGTCAGGAGTCTGGCCTGCCTGGCAACATGTTCTCCTCCAGGCTCTGGTTATGTTTTGCAGGTTGAGAACTATCAGCCTGAGATCTGCAGGTGCCCAGGTCTGCCAGACCCCACCTTCTTGGACTGTGTTCAATTCACTGGCGTTCCTACAGGGAGGCTTTCTGTTTTGATTTGCAATTTGGGAAGGCCTCATTTACAAATCACCTTTTGGCCTGAGGATTATCAAGGACCCAGAAAGCCTTAATTAATTGAACTACTGAGCTCTTTGGAGAGACTTGCATCTTTGACAATGGAGCAGAGCCTGGCTACAGGGAAGCAAGCCTATGTCCTAAACCATGCTTCAAAGGATGCAAATCATCAAAGACATGGGACTGTAGGTCTCCACTGTGGGGCATCTGAGGAAGAACAGAAATTCCCAGTCTGAGTATCATCTATGCTGTCCCTACTTTAAAGCATTAACCTCCCCATGTGCCATTCCAACACCCAGGCACACAGCTAATCTCTACATTATCAGTATGCACCCTTGTGGCTACCTTTCAACACTTCCCATGTGACCTTTGCCAGTGTGGGATTGGCAGCAGCAACTCTAGTTTGAGCAATGAGAAGTAAGTCTCTGGAAGTCTAACTTTTACCACTAATAAAGGATTAAACAAGGGTATGGGTTTAGGTTTGGTTTTCCGTACTGAAGGACTTCTCAATAGCCATTGCACAGAACCCAGGCATGGAAACATTGTCAGGAGATGTGGGGAAAGGTCCTTAAAGGGCCACAGGAGCAAACTGTGGATTACCCAGGCATGGTGTAACCTGTAACCTCAACACTCGCTGGCAGAGGCAGGAGGTTCAAAAGTGAGACTTTCTCAAAAAAAAAATGCAAAAAACTTAAAGAAGCTCCTACAAGTCAAAGATGGAGAAACTTGAGCATCAAAAAGAATAATGACCACACTGTAATAAAATGCATCAGAAATACAAAGAAAGGCCGAGTGGTGATGATGCACACCTTTAATCCCAGCACTTGGGAGACAGAAGAAGCCTGGTCCATAGATCAAGTCTGAGGCCACCCAGAGATAAACAGAGAAACCCTGTCATATATATATATTATACATATAAAAGACAGAAAGAAATACAAATACACATTTATCATAATGATACTTAAAAAAAAATCCCTGATCCTTTAAAGGATTCTAGCACCAAGTCATCCTTTTAAGAGCTGATTAGTGGAGAAATCAAAGTAGTCATCTTGACCTTGCTACATCAGATATTTGGGTCATTGCATGATTTTTGAAGGAAATTTTTTCTTTACAATAAAAGTCTACATGGTCAATACAAAAGAATGAAGGATCTAGAAAACTGCCATTTCTTACCTCATAGTATAAAAATAATGTGGATGTGCTTTCTTTGGCAGCACATCCACTAAAACTACAACAATATAGAGAAGGTTAGCATGGCCCCTGAGCAAGGATGACATGCAAATCCTTGCAGGTTCCATATTGTGAGGCCAGCACATTGCTCAAATTAACCTCATTAACAAAGCTTCTTCTTGCAGTAGATAGCAATTAGCACAAAGACTCATAGCTGGTCAATATGCAGAGCATATGAGATTTTACTAAATGGGATGTTTATGTCACACCCATTCCCCCAAAAATGAGGAGTCTATGCAGAAGTGGAACCAGAAAGATTGTAAGAGCCTGAGGTAGTGTATGACGTCAAGAAAACACTGCTTTCTAGAAACAACAGGGCAGATGCACACAGGAACACACAGCCACTAGGACACTACATACAAGACCTGCCCAAGCTCAAGACAGACAAATCCCAGCCAGGAGAAGGGTCTGGGCACAAAGTCCACCCCAGGTGAGGAGCTAGGGGCATTTGACTGCTGCTGAAAGAAATTAGTTTTCTATGCCTGGCATATCAACTACACTTCAGGCAGGCCTCATACCCAGGCATAGTCAGCCCGTACAAACCGTACTTTCTAAAAGGAGGAGAGAGAAAGAGAACAAACGTGAAGCTGGGTGGGTAGGGAGGTGGGAGAGGATCTAGGAGGAGTTGGGAGGGTGTGAGTCTGATCAGAAAACACTGCATAAAACTCTCAAGGAATTAATAAAAACATTATTAAAACAATGTAGATAATAATCATTAAGACTGTTGATCACTCACAGAAAAAGTTAAAGCACTGCAATGTCCACAACACAGCAAGAAGTGCTCAGTGTTCCTGAGGAAAATAGAACTTGAGTCTTAACTAGCCTCTATTCACCCACAGGAGAGATGAGATAGACAAACATGAATTAAAATGCATGGCGAATGTACAAAATGCCTCAAATCACCCAATCTCTTCAAAAGATTCATGTGGGAGAGAGAAAAGAACTTGTTACATATTGAAAGTGTTAAAGAACATATGAATTAATTAGTTTGAAACCAGATTCAAACAAACCACTGTGAAAATGCATTTTCAGACAGAAAAACTTGAATAAACAGAATTAGATGACGATAATGTACATCATCTAACAAGTTTAGTAATATCACCAGCATAATTACGTCTGGTATAAAAAGGGTTTTTAAGCAGCTTTATGTCACACGTTTTAGAATTTTAACTGATTAATTTCAAGGATTTTGTTGATGTTGTATGTCTGGCGTGCATGTGATAGTGCATGTGTGGAGATCAGAAGACAACGCGGGGAGTTGCTCCACTACCAGACGTAGTTTGTCACTGCTCTGTGGCATGAACTTTGACTGCTGAGACATCTTGCTGCCTGGAAATAAGTTTTTTTTTAAATAAGCCCAGGCTGGTTAGCGATCTTCCTACCCCACCCTGCCAAGTACCCAGATTACAAGTTTGTAACACCATGCCAGGGAAAATTTTTTAAGTGGAGTGATTGTTTCACCTTATTTAAGCCAGTTTAATGATTAGAAACACATCTGGAGAATTTGTGAGACAGACTGGGCAAAGCCTGAGGTTTTCCGTAAAATCTGACAGGGACAAAAGAGACGGAAAGGAAGCAATCTCTGCGTCCCCACGGTGGAAAATGAAAGCTGTTTCATATAAAAAGCACTGAGTGAAGGCCCCTTCCTAGGAATGCAAGGGTAGTTCAACCTGTCAGACACTTCTGATTTAGAGTTCATACAATGCTCCCCATCCCCAGATGAAGCAGTTTAAACAAACTAGGGATTTATTTTCTTGATTTTCTTGTGCAACAGAAATCTCGCACTGGTGCCCCGAGGCTGGTTGCTGCCCTGCATAGCCAGGACTAAGCATCGTCAGCTACCTCTGTCCTTCTGTGCCTGCAGCTTCGCACTCCTGTATGCAGAAGGGAACAAGTAAAGCCGGGAAGGTG
>CABHPR010139100.1:0-29747 GCA_902168415.1 Peromyscus melanophrys | reverse complement strand
GAGAGAGAGAGAGAGAGAGAGAGAGAGAGAGAGAGAGAGAGAGAGAACAAGCAGATTCATTTGCCATTTTTTCTTTTCTTTCTTTCTTTTTTTTTTTTTTTAAGTTTTTCAAGACAGAGTTTTCCTTTGTAGCCTTGGTTTTCCTGGAGCTCACTCTGTAGACCAGGCTGACCTCAAACTCACAGAGACCCACCTGCCTCTACCTCCTGAGTGCTGGGATTAAAGGCCTGAGCCACCACCTCCCAGCTTCATTTGCCAATTCTTATAATGAAAATCCCACTCAATTTTTTTAATTTGTTTTTATTCTTCTCTCATACAATATATCCATCCCAACCGCAGCTTCCCCTCCCTCCACTCATCCCACTTCCCCCACCAATCTCCCCTTTCCCCCAGTTCCATTCCCCATCATCATCCCCCCCATCTCCCCCCAGAAAAGACCAGGCCTCCCAGGGACATCAATGAACACGGCACAACAAGATACAATAAGACCAGGTACAAGCCCCTCCCATCACGGCTAGGCAAGGCAATGCATTAAGAGGAAAAAGTTTCCACGAGCAGGCAAAGAGTCAGAGATACCGGAATCCCACTGTCAGGAGTCCCTCCAAAACACTAAGCCAAAGAATCATAACATATATACAGAGGACCTAGCACAGACCCATGCAGGCTCCTTGATTGTGGCTCTGCTTCAGTCTCCGTGAGCCCCCATGAGCTCTATTTAGCTGATTCCGTAGGCCTTGCTCTCCTGGTGTCCTCCACCCCGCTGGCTCCCACAGTACCTCCTCCCCATCTTCCACAGGGTTCCTCAAGCTGAAGTGGAGACCTCCAAGCTGGGCTCTCTCTAAATTTAATCCCATCAGCTACCAGAGGCAACCTCTCTGATGATAACTGGACTAGGCACCAATCTAAGAGTATAGCAGAACATCATTGGGAATAACTTCATTGATTTTTTTTTTTTTTTTTTTTTTTTTTGCTAGTCCTGTTTGGTTCTACCTTAGCTCTCTGGGCTATCCAGCCTCCTGTTCCTGGGCATCCAGGCAATGTTGGGTATGGACTTCCTCTCAAATTAGATCAATCATTGGTTGGCCACTCCCCAAAGCTCTGAGCCACCATTGCCCCAGCACAGATTGAAGGCAGGACAGGTTGTGGGTCTAGGGTTTTGTGGCTGCGTTGGTGTCCCAGCCCCACCACTGGGAGCCTTGCCTGGTTATAGAAGATGGCCTGTTCAGGCTCTGTATCCCCGTTATAGGAGCCCTCACTAGGATTACCCTCATAGGTCAGAGAACTTACACTGCACTAGGTTTCCACATTGCCTGCCCTCCCCCACGAGGTGCCCTCCAATCCCAGTCATCCCTCCCTGGACTCTCTTCCTCCATTCCTCCTCCCTCACCTGATCCCTCCTATTCCCATCCCACCCACCCCCAGTCCACCCACAAAATCTATTCTATTTCCCCTTCACAGGAAGATCCATGCATTCCCTCCAGAGCCCTTCTTGTTACCTAGGCTCTCTGGGTCTGTGGATTGTAGCATGATTATCATTTACTTAACTTATATCATTTACGCCACTTATAGTGAGTACATACCATGTTTGTCTTTCTGGGTCTGGGTTACCTCACTCAGGATGATTATTTCTGGTTCCATCCATTTGCCTGTGAATTTCATGATATCATTGTTTTTAACAGCTGAATAATACTCCATTGTGTAAATATACCACATTTTCTTTATCCATTCTTCTGTCGAGGGGCATCTAGGTTGTTTCTAGCTTTTGGCTATTGTGAATAAAGCTGCTATGAGACTACTTGAGCAAGTGTCCTTGTGATAGAATGGAGTATCTTTTTTTTTTTTTTTTTTTTGGTTTTTCGAGACAAGGTTTCTCTGTGTAGCTTTGGGCCTTTCCTGGAACTCACTCTGTAGCCCAGGCTGGCCTTGAACTCACAGAGATCTGCCTGGCTCTGCTTCCCAAGTATTGGGATTAAAGGCGTGTACCACCATCACCCGGCTAGGATGGAGTATCTTTTGGGTATATGCTCAAGAGTGATATAGCTGGGTCTTGAGGTAGATTGATTCCCAGTTTTCTGAGGAACTACCATATCGATGTGCTTAGTGGCTATACAAGTTTGCACTACCACCAGCAATGGAGGAGTGTTCCCTTTGCTCCACATCCTCACAAGCATGAACTGTCACTTGCGCTATTGATCTTAGCCATTCCAACAGGTGTAAGATAGAATCTCAGAGTACTTTTGAGTTGTATTTCCCTGAAAGCTAAGGATGTTGAACATTTCTTTGTTTCTTAGCCATTTGACATTCATCTATTGAGAATTCTCTGTATAGATTTGTACCCCATTTTTTAAATTATATTGTTTGGTTTGTTGATGTCTAGTTTCTTGAGTTCTTTATATATTTTGGATATTAGCTCTGTGTCAGATGTGGAGGTGGTGAATATCTTCCCACCCTGTAGTCTGCCATTTTGTCCTATTGACAGTGTCCTTTGCTTTACAGAAGTGTTGTGGGATACTGCTTTTGTACACTAGTTTAATAAAATGCTGATTGGCCAGTAGCCAGGCAGGAAGTATAGGCGGGATAAACAGACAAGGAGAATTATGGGAAGAGGAAGGCTGAGTCAGTAGATGCAAGCCCGCCATCCATGGATCAGCATGTAATGGCACACAGGTAAAGCCACGAAAAACATGGCAACATATAGATTAACAGAAATAGGCTGAGTTTAAGTGCAAGAGCTAGTCAGTAGTAAGCCTGAGCTAATGGCTGAGCAGTTTTAATTAATATAAGCCTCTATGTATTTGCTTGGGTCTGAGCAGCTGTGGACTGGGTAGGACACAAAAAAACTTCAGCTACACAGAAGCTTTTCAGTTTCATGAGGTCACATTTATTTATTGTTGATCTTTATGCTTATGCTATCCGTGTTCTGTTCAGGAAGTTATCTTTTGTGCCAATGTGTTCAAGGCTACTTCCCATTTTCTCTTCTATCAGGTTCAGTGTATCTGATTTTATGTTAAGGTGTTTGATCTGCTTGCACTTGATTTTTGTGCAGGGTGATAAATATGGATCCATTTACACTCTTCTACATGCAGACATCCAGTTAGACCAGGGTCATTTTTTTTTTTTTTTTGCCATTGTGTATTTCAGGCCTCTTTATCAAAAATAAGGCATCCATAGATGTGTTAATTTATGTCTTGGTCTTCAGTTTGACTCCATTGACCAACATGTCTGTTTTTATGCCAATACTATAAGAGTTTAATTACCATAGTTCTGTAGTACAGCTTGAAATTAGGGATGGTGATACCTCCAGAAGTTCCTTTACTGTACAGGATTGTTTTAGCTATCCTGGATTTTTTTTTTTGTTTTTCCATATGAAGTTGTGTAGCATGAATCTTAGAAGGTCTTATTAATAAAATCAAACCCAGGGCCAGTTATTGGGGTGAACACTGGAAGATCAGAGAACCAGAACAAGCTACAGCCACCTCACCTCGCCGGATCCTCAGCTGGTCTTGTTTCCTCAGACTGGAGGCCTCTGAGTCCTCATCCAGAATGACTCTCAGCTGAACTGTGCTCCAAAGCCTGAAAGCTTAACCAGCCAAATGCTTCTCCAGGCCAAATGCCTCTAGTTTCTGGTCCTCACTCTTTATATACCTTTCTGCTTTCTACCACCACTCCCTGGGATTAAAGGCTGGCTTTCTGGGATTAAAGGTGTGTGTCACCATGCCTGGCCATTTCCAATGTGGCCTTGAACTCACAGAGATCCAGAGGGATTTCTGTCTCTTGAATGCTAGGATTAAAGGCGTATGCTACCACTGCCTAACCTCTGTTTAATATTGTGGCTGTTCTGTCTCTGACCCCAGATAAGTTTATTAAGGTACACAATATTTTGGGGGAACACAATACCACCACCAAGTTGAGTATTGTCCTTTCAAGATCTGTAAAGAATTATATTGAAATTTTGATGGTGATTGCATTCTATCTGTAGATTGCTTTTGGTAGGATGGCCATTTTTACTACGTCAAGCCTACCAATCCATGAGTATGGGAGATCTTTTCATCTTCTGCTATCTTCTTGAATTTCTTTCTTCAAATCCTTCATGTTTTTATCATGATAGTCTTTCACTTGCTTGATTAGAGTTACCCCCAAGGTATTTTATATTGTTTGCGACTATTGTGAAGGGTGTTGTTTCATTCTCAGTCTGATAGGAGGGTTACTGATTTTTTTTTAGTTAATCTTGTATCCAGCCACTTTTGCTAAAAGTGTTTATTACCTATAGAAGTTCCCTGGTAGAATTTTGGGGGTTGCTTACATATACTATCATATCATCTGCAAATAATGATACTTTGACTTCTTCCTTTCCAATTTGTTTACCCTTGATTGCCTTCAGTTATCTTATTGTTCTAACTAGAATTTTAAATACTTTATTTAATAGACATGGAGAAGATGTACAGCCTTGTCTTGTTCCTGATTTTAGTGGAATTGCTTTGAATTTCTCTCCATAGTTTGATATTGGCTATAGACTTGCTGTAAATTGCCTTTACTACACTTAGATATGTTCCTTGTATTCCTGATCTCTCCAAGACTTTTATCATGAAAGGGTGTTGAATTTTGTCAAAGGATTTTTTGGCATCCAATGAGAAGATGTGTTTATTTTTCTTTCAGTTTGTTTATATGGTGGATTGAATTGACTGATTTTCTTATGTTGGATCGTTCCTGCATCTCTAAGATGAAGCCTACTTGGTCATGGTAGATGATCTTTTTGATGTGTTCTTGGATTCTGTATTTTATTGATTGATTCTGCATCTATGTTCATATAATAAATTAGTCTATAATTCTCTTTCTTTGTTGAATCATTGTGTGGTTTGGGTATCAGGGTGACTATGGCCTCATGAAATGAATTTGTCAATATTCCTTCTGTTTCTATTTTATGAAATAATTTGAGGAGTATTGTCATTAGTTCTTCTTTAGAAGTCTGGTGGAATTCTGTGCTAAAGCTGTCTGGCCCTGGGCTTTTGGGGTTGGGAGATTCCTAATGACTGCTTTAATTTCACTAGGGGTTATAAATCTATTTAAATTGTTTATCTGATCTTGATTTAACTTTGGGAAGTGCTACCTATTGATAAAATTGTCCATTTCTTTTAGATTTTTCAATTTTGTGGAGTACAGGTTTTTGAAGATGACCTAGTGATTCTCTGGATTTCCTCAAGTCTGTTATGTCCCCCTTTTCATTTCTGATTTGTTAATTTGGATATTCTCTCTCCACCCTTTAGTTAGTTTGGATAAGGGTTTGTCTATTGTGTTGATTTTGTCAAAGAACCAACTCTTTGTTTCATTGATTCTTTGTATTGTTTTATTTCTACTTTATTGATTTCAGCTCTCTGTTTATTTCCTGTTGTCTACTCCTCTTGGGTGTACTTACTTCTTTTTGTTTTACAGCTTTCAGGTGTGCTGTTAAGTTGCTAGTATGAGATCCTCCAGTTTTGTTTTTGTTTTTTTGTTTTTTAATGTAGGTACTTAGTGGTATGAACTTTCTTCTTGCACTGCTTTCATTGTGTCCCATAAGTTTGGGTATGTTGTATATTCATTTTCATTGAGTTCTATAGTCTTTGATTTCTTTCTTATTTCTGTCTTGACCCAGTTTCCATTCAGTAGGGAGTTGTTCAGTTTTCATGAGTTTGTAGGCTTTCTGTTGTTATTGAAATCCAGTTTTAATCTGTGGTGGTCTGATAGGATGCAGGGGGTTATTTCAAGTTTTTTCTTTATTATTATTATGTATACAGTGTTCTGGGTGCATGTATGTCTGCACGCTAGAAGAGAGCAACAGATCTCACTATAGATTGTTGTGAGCCACAGTGTGGTTGCTGGGAATTGAACTCAGGATTTCTGGAAGAGTAGCCGGTGCTTCTAACCTCTGAACCATCTCTCCAGCCCTTTCAATTTTCTTGTATCTGTTCAGATTTGCTTTGTGACCAAGTACATGGTCAATTTTGGAGAAAGTTCAGTGAGGTGCTGAGAAGAAGGTGTATTCTTTTGTGTTTGATTGAATGTTCTGTAGATATCTGCTAGGTCCACTTGGTTCATAACATCTGCTAGATTCAGTATTTCTCCATTTAGTTTTTGTCTGGATGACCTGTTCATGGTGAGAATTGGGTAGCAAAGTCTGTGGTGATATTGTGTCCCCCAATATATTGTACAACCTAATAAACTTATCTGGGGTCAGAGAACAGAACAGCCACTAGACAGATATAGAGGCCAGAAAATGGTGGCACACACACCTTTAATCCTATCACTTGGGAGGCAGAGATCCATCCGGATCTCTGTGAGTTCAAGGCCACACTGGAAACTACAAGGTATAATGACACACACCTTTAATCTCAGGAAGTGATGGCAGGAAGCAGAAAGGTATATAAGGCGTGAGGACCAGGAACTAAGTTTGTTAAGCTTTTAGGCTTTTAGCAGCAGTTCAACTGAGATCCATTCAGATGAGGACACAGAGGCTTCCAGTTTAAGGAAACAGGATCAGCTGAGGAACTGGCGAGGTGAGGTTAGCTGTGGCTTGTTCTGTTTCTCTGATCTTTCAGCGTTCACCCCAATATCTGGCTCCCATTTTTTTTAATTAATAAGACCCTTTAAGATTTGTGTTACAAAGTCTCCCATTATCAATGTGTGAGGGTCTATGTGTGATTTAAGCTTTAGTAGTTTTTCCTTTACAAATGGGTGCCCTTGAATTTGGGGCATAAATGTTAACAATTGAAAGATCATCTTGTTGGATTTTTCCTTTGATGAAGCCTTCTTCCCTATCCCTTTTGGTTAATTTGGTTTGAAGTCTATTAAATATTAGAATAGCTATACCAGCTTGCTTCTTCAGTCCATTTACTTAGAAAATCTTTTTCCAATCCTTTATTCTGAGGTAATGTCTATCTTTGATGTTGAAGTGTGTTTCTTTTATATAACATAGGGTGGATCCTGTTTTCAGGTCCATTCGGTTAGTCTGTGTCTTTTTTTTTTTCTTTTTTTTTCTTTTTTCTTTTTTTGGTTTTTTGAGACAGGATTTCTCTGTGTAGCTTTGCGCCTTTCCTAGAACTCGCTTTGGAGACTAGGCTGGCCTTGAACTCACAGAGATCTGCCTGCCTCTGCCTCCCGAGTGCTGGGATTAAAGGTGTGAGCCACCACCGCCCGGCAAGTCTATGTCTTTTTATTGGGGGAACTGGAGTTTATTGATATTAAGAGAGATCAATGACCAATGATTGTTAATTCCTGTTATTTTGTTGTTGATGATGGTGGTGGTGGTGATGGTGTGTATACTTCCTTTCTTTTTGTTTTGCTGGTGTGAGATTATTTATTGCATGTATTTTCATGGGTGTTAAACTCCTTGGGTTGGAGTTTTCCTTCTAGTGCTTTCTGTAGGACTGGATTTGTAGATAAATATTGTTTCAATTTGATTTTACCATGGAATATCTTGTTTTCTCCATCTATGATGAGTAAAAGTTTTTCTGGGTATAGTAGTCTGGGTAGGCATCTGTAGTCTTTTAGAGTCTGCAGCACATCTGTCCAGGCCTTCCTGGCTTTTGGAGTCTCCATTGAGAAGTCAAGTGTAATTCTGATAGGTCTGCCTTTATATGTTACTTGGTTTTTCCCCTTGCTGCCTTTAATAATATTCTTTCTTTGTTCTGTATGTTTAGTGCTTTGATTATTATGTGGCAAGGGGACTTCCTTTTCTGGTCCAATCTATTTGGTGTTCTGTGCCTTTATAGGTATGTCCTTCTTTATGTTAGGAAAATTTTCTCCTACAATTTTGTTAAAAATATTTTCTGAGCCTTTGAGTTGGGAATCTTCTTCTTTTATTCCTATTATTCTTAGGTTTGGTCCTAGATTTATTTGATGTTTTATGTCAGGAATTTTTTAGATTTAACCGTTTCTTTAACTGGTGTATCTATTTCTTCCATCATATCTTCAGTGCCTGAGACTGTCTCTTCTATCTTTTGCATTGTTGTTGAAGATTGCCTCTGTAGTTCCTGTCCACTTACCTGGATTTTTCATTTCCAGAATTCCCTCGGTTTCTTTATTCTTTACAGATTTCCATTTTCAGTTCTTGAACAGTTTTATTCGTTTCCTTCAACTTTTTTTTTCTTGGCTTTCTTTAATGGATTTATTAATTTCCTCTATTTTTGTTTGTCTTTTGCTTGATTTCTTTAAGAAATCTATTCATTTCCTCCTTAAGGACTTCTATTATCTTCATAAAGTTGTTTTAAAAATTTTTTCTTGTGCTTCAGCTGTGATGGAATATTCAGGGTTTACTGTAGTAGAACAGCTGGAGTCTGGTGGTGACATATTTCTCTAACTGTTGTTGATTGTGTTCTTAAGCTGGAGTCTAGGCATCTGGGTTTGTGGTGATTATATGTCTAGGTGCTGATTTCTGGGTTTGTCTTTGTTGGATGGGTGTTTTGTTCCTTGGTTTCTGTTTCTTCTCTGATCTTCTGGCTGGTGTGGATTGTGGTTGAGCAGGGAGTCTCCACCTAAGTTGGGGGCTGGGACATGGTGACAATGAGGGACAGGGTGGGGCAGCATCCAGAGAGTGGCAGGTGTGGCCTCCTGTTTCAAAGGGGTTCTCCACCTGAGTCAGGGGCTGGCACACTCTGGTGGTGCTGATGAGGAGGGGGGAGCTGGGGTGGGGTGGCACCAAGAGAGCAAGGGAAGTCTGCTGGCAGGTGGCATGCCTGGACTTTTGGCAGCCAGCATGGCCTCTAGTAGAGCAGGGGGTCCACTCAAAATTTTATGAAGCTAAAACTCACTTACCTTTTTGGCTATTTCTAATTATTTCAGATAATTTGGAGACATTATTCTCTTAATACCTATATGTCTGCTAAAATAATAAATATCTATTAAAATATTTTTTAAAACTAATGTGAAAAATCAAAGACAAATGTGTATATATATATATATATATATATATATATATATATATATATATATAGAGAGAGAGAGAGAGAGAGAGAGAGAGAGAGAGAGAGAGAGACTTCAATTACAGCAATAAACAGGAGGACCTGTAAAGTGTTTTCTCACACTAAGGAAATAAGATTTGCTATCCTTTATACTGATTAAAATTTTAAGATGACCCTAATTTTAGCAAATTGAATTTCTGCTTAAACAAAAAGGAGAGAATTGTAACCTTCCCCTAGTGCAACCAGAGTCAATGTATTATTTTCCTTTCAGTTAAGAAACATGATAGAACACTTGAGAATCGGTAGTAACTTTACTGAGTAAATAGGAAGAAACACAGACTCCTTAGCACTCTCAAACGCCATTGTGCTCCCTGCAGAGGCTCAAAAGGAATCCCTTGCTTGCATGCACTGTCAGATTTTCCTCAACTTGGTTGAAAGTTTATAGAACACAGAGGTTGAGTCTTGAAGCAAACTTTTCCACTTGAGACATCTCCTTTTGTGAATATTTTTCCAATCAACCATTTGGAAGTTTGGTGTTATACTGACTTCATCTGTCGTTTTGTGTTTTACACAGATTAAGTAGATGACACTGTCAGTGGCAGGGACTTAGCTCTTGTTCAATAAAAACGTTTAACTGCAAATTCTCCCCACTTAGCTGAGTTCAAGACCCTTGCTTTCTTGATCCTTAATGTATCTCCCTATCAAATTGTTCTTGTACATATTTTGTGACCCTATAGCTTGAATTTTTCTCTATACATCACAAAGGGAGTCTTCTACATTTGTTCATGCTCTCTCCACTCTCCCCCCACACCTACAGAATTATTTAGGATAAAAATAACCTCACATTTTAATAGGTATTATAGCTGATATTTTGGTTTATGTCTCATCAAGTTAGAATTGAAAGGCTTTTATACAATTTCTCAATGTCATTGTGCTCAAGTGCTGAGGGAATCCCTCAGGAATTCAGCTCTAGGGTGACATTGGGTAAACTCTTAGGACATGAGACCATCTCACTGTGCCATGACCACACCCGCATCTCCTGGTCTGGTTAACAAACCATCATGGTACTGGCAGCCATCTTTAAAGGCAAGGTGTGCTCTGAACTCCCACCTGTAGATAGCAAGGACAGGACTGCCCCTCAAGGCTCTGGGCCTGCTGTGGTTTCAAGTCCACAATGGGTTTGGTTTTGAATGAGAAGATGAAGATCCAGTCTCACTCTGTTGTGTGTGGCATTCCACTGTCTTAACCCTGCTTGTTGACAGGCTGTCATTCCCCGTGAGCAACCTGAGATCCTTTATTTGTCCACATGTGCAGGGGTTTTGTGTGACTTCTTTATTTTCACCCAGTGGTCTTGGTGAAGATTTGGGGCATTGTCAAAGTTTGATCACTGTAACTTTGATCCATTTTGAAAGAAGGAAAAGTGAGATAACCAACTCTGCTCCTTTCAAGATAATCTGGCCCATTAGTTGTTCCATGGGTTTCCATGTTGTAGCTGGAGTTTTCTCCAGTCCCTTCTGGGCCCGCTGCCACTCAGACCCAAATAAACACACAGAGGCTTATATTACTTAAAACTGTATGGCCTAATGGCTCAAGCTTCTTGCTAGTTAGATCTTACATCTTAAATTAACCAATTTCTATAAATCTATACCTTGCCACATGATTCATAGCTTACCAGTATCTTTACATCTTGCTTCCTCTGTGTCTGTCTGGCGACTCCTGACTCAGCCTTCCTATTCCCAGAATTCTCCTCTCTCTTTGTCCCACCTATACTCCCTGCTTGGCTACTGACAAATCAGCACTTTATTTATTAACCAATCAGAGCAACACATTCACAGCATATAGAGTGATATTCACAGCACTTCCCACTTTCTTTTTTTTCCAAAAAGGAAGGTTTTAACTTTAACATAGTAAAATTATATATAACAAAACAATTATCAAGCAATAATTACAGTTGCAATATCTAGTCTATTTATAATATCTAGTCTATTTGTATTTGGCAAAATTAAAGAAGCTATCCTATCTTACATTTGTGAGTCTAAGATTTCATATCTAGCTTATCTTTTATCATAACTAAGGAAATGATAACTATCTAGTCTTCAACTACATCAAAGACCTCAAAAGGATATAATATTACCTGAGAAATGGAAGAAGGATGCAAGCAACTTTCGAGAGTCTTGCAAGAGTAGACAGAGACAGCTGGCAGCCTGGACAGTCATCCAAAGATCTTCTGTAAAGTTGGAGCATTTGTCTTCAGCCCACAGGCCTAGAGTCTCTCGGTCACTTTTCTCTGTGTCCTGTAGAATGTCTGGCAGTTTCCTCTGCGAAGCAGGAACCTGAAGGACCATTTTGCCAAGCAAAGTTCAGTGGTCACCTTCCTATGGGTTCTGCATGTCCAGTCAATCAAGCAGTCCAGGCAAGAACAGTTTCTTGCCCAAATGGCTATTTTTGTCAAGAAGAAGATAAACTCCATATAGAGTGTCTTCAATGCCCATCTGCTGTGGGATGTTCTGTATGGCAAATGTGTTGCTCTGATTGGTCAATAAATAAAACACTGATTGGCCAGTGGCTAGGCAGGAAGTATAGGCGGGACTAACAGAGAGGAGAAAAGAACAGGAAGGTGGAAGGAGACACTGCCAGCCGCCACCAGGACAAGCAGCATGTAAAGATGCCAGTAAACCACGAGCCACGTGGCAAGGTATAGATTTATAGAAATGGATTAATTTAAGATATAAGGACAGTTAGCAAGAAGCCTGCCACGGCCATACAGTTTGTAAGCAATATAAGTCTCTGTGTTTACTTGGTTGGGTCTGAGCGGCTGTGGGACTGGCAGGTGAGAGAGATTTGTCCTGACTGCGGGCCAGGTAGGAAAACTCTAGCTACACCCATCCTCCTCTCTGAAATAAATTGGTGTTGCCAGGAGCAGACATGTCTCACAGTCCAGAAAGTCTAAATTTTAAAACATTTTAAATGCCATATTCTGTAGGTCTTTTAAGTGTTTGAAAATTACCTACCTAATTGAATTATATCTATGTATACCTAGAAAACTTAACATGACTATCATGGAAGACTAATTATTAATCTGTATTTCTTAATTATCCATTACAATCTAAATGAGTTACATAAACATAATACCTCAAACAAGAGTAGAAATATATATACAGTATAACAAAATTAAGTTTAAACTTGAATCAATAAACTAAAATCCATAGTAATGTAAAACATTTCTAAACAAGTTGTTGCTCTTTAAAAGTAGGTTCATTAATCTACCCTTTCATCCTATTATATCTATACTATCCTCTTTTCTTCTTTAGAAAGAGATTGCATTTATAATCAATCTGATTTAAATAAAAATATTGGTTTTTCTCTGTCCCACACCAGAAGGCTCTTCTGATATGGGACAGAAGACTCTTTCAACCTTTTCTGTTACCAATATGCTTGGGTTTAGAGAAGGAGTGAGCCAATTCCATCTCCAAAGCCAGCTTGGTATATTTGGGAATTTGGGCATAGCTTCTCATACTACTTCCTGCTAGATGAGGGTGCTGTGTTCTTATGGGGACATAAAGAAAATTTTAGGATTATGGGGTAGTCCGTGAGGCTGTATTGTCTGAGCCAGTTGCCTTGAATCCAATCTGGATGTTGGATCATCTGGGCCATGGTGTCATTGGAGACCTTTCAGGGGGTCTTGGCTGGTCAAACCTGATATATCTTAATCTGGAACAAATCCATAGCTTCTGGCTTTCTGTGGAAACAAAAGCTGAGCCTCCTTTCCAAATTTTGTAAGCTGAGCCTTACATCCAAATTTTGAAGTCAAGGTACTTTTAAAATATACGTATTGGTTTAACTCAGCAGCCTTTACAATCAAATGTCTTTCTGCAGTTGAAAATCTTAAAGACAACACAGTCCAGATTCTCTGTGTGATATCCATCTTTATGTGGCCTTTTTTATATTACTTTTACTTTCTCTTTAAAGACTTTATTTTTTTAAACTATCTACTTCTTTATATAACTGCATATATTACTTTTTTTCTCTCTCCCAAGCCTACATACATTTTTATACACATTGTAAACTGTTTAGAGGTTTATCCCATCTGAATCTGTCTTATTGTGAATCTATTGTTTTAAATTCTCCACCCACCTCAGCTTTCCAACATGGTGGTGGTACGTTTACCATCAGCTCTGTGTCTGAGAGCCCTGTGTACCATCAACTCTCAGAAGCAGTGGGTCTATGCTTCTATAAAAGCAGCATGTAGCCCAAAAACCTCCTTTTTTTTTTTTAACTAGCAAAGGCTAAATAAACCAAGCAGTGTAATGTGCGGCTTGCAGACGCCTCATTCTCGCTATGCTATAGGTCAAGCCCGCATGCCATGAACCCGCCATAGAGTAGCTCAAGCCCGCAGGCTGTGGCTAACTTGAGAGAGACAAGCTGTTTTCAGCTTTGTTGTAGCACCTTCCTTCTCAGGTTTTAGGTGAAAACTCTTGCCCCACATTCTGGCACCATTTGTAGCTGGAGTTTTCTCCTCTGTGTGAGCTTTAGGATAGGTTTTCCTAATTCTTAAAATGAATAAAATTGTCACAGATTTCAGAAAGGACCACATTAGACCTGTGTGTTAGTGTCTTTCTCATCACTGTCACAAACTATCAGATAGAAGCAGCTTGGGGGAGGAGAGTTCAACTATGGCTCACAGCCTAAGGGGACATAGTCCATCACAGTAGGAAAAGGAGTGGCAGCTGGGGCTGTGTTCATGGTGGCAGGAAATTGGGGCAGAGTTCATTACACCTCCACAAGTTAAGCAGAGAACCAGAAGAGCAGTCAGTGTATGGCCCTCGAGTCCCACCTCTGTAACATAATGTCGATCAAGGTTCACAATCTCTCACAAACAGCACCACCAACACTGGACAAAGTGTTCAAACACATGAGCCTATCGGGGGACATTTTCATATTCAAACTGTATCATTCCATCCAGGCACCTCATGGCTATTTCATAATTCACTATGACTTAGCCCAACTTCAAAGTCTCCATAGTCTGATTACTCCCATCATTGGTCCAAAGTAGAAAATATCTTCCAACAAGGCAAACTCTTAGCTCTGAGAACTCTGCAAAATGAGAAAAAATTATTTGCTTCAAATATAAAATGACATACAATAGATATTCCCATTCCAAAAGGAAGGAGTTGGAGGGAAGTAAGGAAATATTTGACCACCACAAGGCAAACACCAAAACCAACAGCTGCATATGCAGCATCTGGTCGTAACATATCGGCTGCAACAGTCTTATAGAGCCCTGCCTATGCAGCCCTGCCATGTACAGCACATGTGACCTCTCGCAGACCAGTTCACTCACTGACTACAGACATCCCAAGTTCCTGGCATCTCCAATATCTTGGGATTTCGGCTGCAGGTTAGGCTTTATCCTCAAAGCTCCTCACACTGGCTTCTCTGCTACATGTTGCCTGATTTCATCAGCTCTTCTCTGAACCTTCAGGCAAGCTTCAATGGCATTACAATTCTTGTAGTCTACATGCCTGAAAGACAGCATCCTGTGGACAATGCCACACTGCTCTCCAGCTCAAGATGTCCTCCATTTACTTCAGCCGCAGTGACCTCTGAGCACCTGAGTGGCTAAACCTGGGGAAAGCACTTCCCTGGGTGACCTTGTTGGAGGACTGTTCCACTGTGTAGCATTCTCTTTTTAGGCTCTCTTTTGTTCTATCACTCTCTTTGTACACAAAATATTTCCAAATTTATTTGCATTGTTATGCCTGGATGTGTGGACTCTTGCCGCCAAAACATTCACTGCTCTACTATCTATAACACTAATCTTAAAAGGTCTTGTTAATAAAAACAAACCCAGAGCCAGGTATTGGGGTAAATTCTGAAGGATCAGGGAGACAGAACAAGCCACAGTCAATCTCACCTTGCCAACTTCTCAGCTGATCCTCAAACTGGAAGCCTCGAGCCCTCATCCAAATGGATCTCAGCTGAACTGCTGCTAAAAGCCTAAAAGCTTAAAAAGCCTAAAAAGCTTCTAGTTCCTGGACCTCATGACTTATATACCTTTCTGCTTCCTGCCATCACTTCCTGGGATTAAAGGCATGTGTCTTTCCCAAGCAAGACATAAGATCTCAAGTCCTGGGATTAAAGGTGTGTGCCACCATGCCTGGCTCTGTTTCCAGTATGGCCTTGAACTCAGAGATCTGAATGGATCTCTCCCTCTGGAATGCTAGGATTAAAGGCATGTGCTATCACTGCCTAACCTCTATGTTTAATATAGTGGCTGTTCTCTTCTCTGACCCCAAATAAGTTTATTGGGGTGAACAATATATCAACCACAACTTTCTCAGTGCAAGGTGTGTGACTTTGCCATGATGCTCTTAATCTCAAACAACTGCAGCCATGCCTCCACCTGCCTCATTCGCAATGTCAAACATACTCATGCCCCTTACTCAAAAAGCCACATATTTTTCCTCCCTTCTTTCATCAGAATTCTCACTGTAAACCTTACAAAGAGAAGTAACAGTAACAATGCCACAGCCTGCTGTGCTATCGTGAACTTTGCTCTACTAGGAAAACAATTAAGCCTTACTCAAAATTTGAGGACACAGTCTTATTATCTGACAGAGTGTGACATGAATGACATCTACCCCAGTTCTCAGAGAGTACATGATCCCCTCTGCAGCCTGGTGAGTCTAGCATTTGAAAGCATTGCTATTGGCACCCTGGCCTCCCCGCCACAGTGGCCTGAGTCTCTGCCTATGGCATACTGGATCCTCCCTCTTCCACAGCAATTCTATGTCAGGATGCCACAGTGGTGACCTGTCTCCTTGCATCAATTCTATGTCAGGATGCCACAGTGGTCACCCTCTCCCCACATCAATTCTATGCATTAGTTACTTAGCTCATTACTCTGACACAACACCTGATGGAAACAAATCAAGAGAGAATTTTATTGTGACTCACAATTTGAGAGAATATAGTCTACCATGATGGGGAAGGCATGCTGTACTTGATTTGCTTATGGGCACAAGAGTTTGTGGTACAACTTCTTACATCCTGGTAGACACAGATCTAGATAACCAGACTGGAAGGATGACTAGCCTATAACCTCAAGGTCCAAGGCTTTGTCACCTCACAAAATTGTATTACTAGCTGGGCACTAAGTACTCATGCCCATGGGCCTGCAAGGACATAGTGGTGATGGCCCCATAGGCTCAGGCATGTGAACACATTGTCCTGGTGAGTGAAGCTGTTTGGAGAGGCTTAGGAAGTGCGGCCTTGCTAGAGGAAGCACATCAGACATGGATGTTGAGAGTTTATAGCCTCACTCTACCTGCAGTTCACTCTCTCTACTTAATGCTTGTGGTTGAAGATGTGGTCTCTCTGCTTCCTGCTCCAGGAGCCATGCCCACTACTGCCATTCCCTCCCACCCCCACCCTGGCCATATGGACTCTCCCTCTGGGACTGTCAGCCAAAAGAAACTCCTTCCATTGGTCACTTCTGGTCTTGGTGTTTTATCGCAGCAACTAACACATGGGGATAGTTTACATCCAAACCACAACACCCTGTCAGGTGACTGTGTAATGTTGTCATCTCAACATCAAGTGCTCCAGCCTCCAATATGTGCCTCTGAGGCTGGGAACAGATATCAACATTCTAATGAAAAGGCCCACTTATTGAATGAATGACACACTGTGCAATTAATCTCGGTGGTCATGATATGAAATTTAAAGAAATCAACGCTGGGATTTGAGTGATTTGTTTATTAAGCAATTTAAGCATAAGCAGTGGCATTTGCTACTTTGGTGAAGAAAATAGAAAAAATATGCAGCTTTGCTTTTATATTAAGTTCCTGAGTATGCTAGTTTCTGTTCATACTTTTAAATATATTTTTTAATTTTTTATATTTATTTATTTTATGTGTGTGAATGTTTTGCCAGCCACATGTATATATGTGCAATACATTTATGCAGTGCCTGTGGAGACCAGAAGAGGGCACTACACTATATCTCCTGGAACTGGAGTTACTGATGGATGTGAGCTGCAATGCAGGTGCTGGGAATCAAACTCTGGGTCCTCTGGAAGAACAGAAGTACTCTTAATTGTTGTGACATCTCTCCAGCCCCCTTTAAATTTCCTCTTATTGATTCTCTATTTGGTGTAGTAACACAATTTTATTATAATCTTTTGACTTCGTACTAGATGAATTATCTACAGATTTTTTTCATGAATGATTTCATTTTGCCGACTTTTCCAAGCATTTCACAAAAATTTTATCAACCTTTAGAAATTACCATAAATACTTTATTTAAACAACAATTAAATGTGTAAAGTAATTTGAGGAGGACTCAATACTTCTATAATACTAATTCCTCAACATCTACAGTTCTGTTTTTCCATCTATTCAGAGACTTTTCTCTAGGTTTTATTGAATTCTTCATATATATTCACTGAGTTTGATGAGAAAATAAGTAATGTGCATTATTATGGCAAATGTTCTCAGCCTATTTTTTAAACTCAGGGAAAAGCCATGATTTTATGTTTAACTCATCTGTGCTTTCTGAAGTAAAAGAAGAAACCACATATGACAATACTGGATATTGTGTTCTCTTCTGGTTCTGTAATTATACCTTGTCATCCATAGACTAAAGATTAGAGAAGGGCATCATGCTGGACAACATACTTGTGACTTTGCATATAATGTCTGCAATGTTTCACCATTAAGAATGGTAGAACTCAGGGGTAAATCATACTGCCATGTTGGAAAAGTAGATACCCTTAATCTATTGTGAGTTTTGTTTTTTATGTTAGATGTTGAGTCCTATTAAATATAATTCCTGTGTTATAGTCGTGAGGGATCTACTTGGAAAACAGAAGCTACCTTGTGCACTCAGGTTATGAAGAATTTATTGCCATAATTATAAGCTTAGGCAACTGTTGGAAGACCAAACAAAGGGCAGGGAGTTCATGACCCAAGAGCTCAGCCTGCAACTTAGTCAGTATTCTGTTGCTGTCAAGAGATACCATGACCATAGCAACTCTTTAAAAGGAAAGCATTTAGTTGGGGCTGGCTTACAGTTTCAGAGGTTTAGTTCATTGTTATCACTGCTGGGAAAAAGGCAGCAAGCAGGCAGACAAGGTGCTGGAGAAGCAGTTGAGAGTTCTATATCCAAATCTACAGACAGCAGGAAGAAAGAGACACTGGGACTGTCTTGGGCTTTTGAAGGCCTAAAGCCCACCCCCAGTGACACATCTCCTCCAACAAGGCCATACCTCTTAATCACTCTCAAGTAGTGCCATTCCATGATGACCAAGTGTTCAAATAGATAAGCCTATAAGGGTCATTCCTATTCAAAACACCACAGTCTGCAACACCATAGCAGGTATCCCAAGGGCACCCATTCACCCCACTGGGGTCTGTTTGCTCACTTGTCAGTCTGTAGTGACCTCTAGATGCCAATACTCCCTGGAAAACTCATGTGAATCCTGTTCTTCAATGGAATCTCCTTAGAACTGGAAAGCAGCCCTTCGAGTCTCCTCTACAATGCTTGGAGCCATTGACAAGGAACAGAGGCAATGCCAAAGGAGCAATTATGCAACCCAAGTCATTACTTCTGGAGAGGACATTGATGAAATCTGTTAAGTTTTCTTAATGTACTAAGCTCTTTTTTTGTAAATTACTTTGTCTTGGAATATTTTCTAATATATTATAAAATTTAATTTTTGAAAATTGTATTTTATTTAGCTTGGTGTTTTATATTCCATTCATGAAAGAATTTTATAGTTCCATTGTGCTATAAGATCTTTTTCTGATTTTGCTTCACACAATTAATTGACAAGGCTTCCATCTTTCTGTTGTGTTCTTTTTAAAATATTATTTATTTTATTTTTTAAGATGATTTGTGTTCTTTAAGAATTAAACTTGATCAGTAAGAACTACTTGTTTCTTGATAGTTAGGAACAATTAATAAATATCTCTGTTCTGGGCCAAATACATTTTATACACACCCACACATAGACATTTCTATTGCTGAGTGCAAAAACATGTACATTTGCAAGCCAAAGTGTTGTTGGTTGTTTTTTACTCTTTTGGGAGACCTGCCACCCAGCTCCCAAATAAAACACACACAGAGGCTTATTCTTAATTATAAATGCCAGGCCTTAGCTTGGCTTGTTTCTTGCCAGCTTTCTTTAACTTAAATTATCCCATCTGCCTTTTGCCTCTGGGCTTTTTCCTTTTCTACTGTGTATCTTACTTTCACTCTTACTCTGTGGCTGACTGGGTGTCTGGGTGTCTGGCCGCTAATGTCCTCCTCTCTTCCCTCTTCTTTTTCATTTCAGATTTCTCCTACTATTTATTCTCTTTGCATGCCAGTCCTAACTATCCTTTCTCCTGCCTCGATACTGGCCATTCAGTTCTTTACTAGACCATCAGGTATTTTAGACAGGCACGGTAACACAGCTTCACAGAGTTAAACAAATACAACATAAAAGAATGCAACACGTAGATCTCATCCATTTCTCCGTCATTGGGCAATCCCCATGTCTTTCTTGGGGTCCTGTTTTCCAGGTAGCCTCCCTGGTGTTGTGAGTGGCCGTCCAGTCATCCTTGTTCCACAACTAGTATTCTCCTATGAGTGGGTACATACCATGTTTGTCTTTCTGAGTCTGGGTTACCTCGCTCAGGAGGATTTTTTTCTAGATCCCTCCATTTGCCTGCAAACCTCATGATGTCATTGTTTTTCTCTGCTGAGTAGTATTCCATTGTATATATGTACCACAGTTTATTTATCCATTCTTCGGTTGAAGGGCATCTAGGTTGTTTCCAGGTTCTGGCTATTACAAATAATGCTGATATGAACATAGCTGAGCAAGTGCCCTTGTGGTATGATTGAGCATTCCTTGGGTATATGCCCAAGAGTGGTATAGCTGGATCTTGGGGGAGATTGATTCCCAATTTTCTAAGAATGCACCATATTGATTTCCACAGTGGCTGTACCAGCTTGCATTCCCACCAGCAGTGGAGGAGAGTTCCCCTAGCTCCACATCCTCTCCAGCACAAGGTGTCCTCAGTGTTTTTGATCTTAGCCAATCTGACTGGCGTAAGGTGGTATCTCAGAGTTGTTTTGATTTGCATTTCCCTAATGATTAGGGATGTTGAGCAATTCCTTAAATGTCTCTCAGCCATTTGTGTTTCCTCTGCTGAGAAATCTCTGTTTAGTTCTATGGCCCATTTCTTAATTGGACTGTTGGGAATTTTGGTGTTTAATTTCTTGAGTTCCCTATATATTCTGGATATCAGTCCTCTGTCAGATGTGGGGTTGGTGAAGATCTTTTCCCATTCTGTGGGCTGTCGCTTTGCCTTGTTGACCGTATCCTTTGCTCTACAATTGCCCAATGACGGAGAAATGGATGAGATCTACATGAACAGTCTGGACGCCCCAGGTGGAGCTCCGGGAGTCCAATTGGCGAGAAGGAGGAGGGTTTATGTGAGCAAGAGTTGTTGGGACCAGGGATGGATGGAATACAGAGACAAGTGGCCAAACGAATGGAAACACATGAACTGTGAACCAATGGCTGAGGGGCCCCCAACTGGATCAGGCCCTCGGAATGGGTGAGACAGTTGATTGGCTTGATCTGTTTAGGAGGCATCCAGGCAGTTGGACCGGGTCCTGTGCTCAGTGCATGAATTGGCTGTTTGAAACCTGAGGCTTAGTAGAGACCCTTGGCCCAGCCTGGGAGGAGGGGACTAGACCTGCCTGGGCTGAGTCCACCAGGTTGATCTCAACCCTCGGTGGAATCTTTGCCCTGGAGGAGATGGAAATGGGTGGTGGGCGGGGAGGGGGGGGGTGCCGAGAGGGCGGGTGGGGGGGGGACGGGGGGATGTGGGTGGTGGGGAGGCGGGCGGGACGGGAGGAGGGAGAACAGGGGGAATCTATGGCTGATAGGTAAAGTTGAATTGTATATTAAAATAAAATAAAAAAAAATAACAAAAAAATAAAAAAAATAAAAAAAAATGAAAAAAAAAAGAATGCAACACATCTTTGCATCATTAAACAAATGTTCCACAGCACAAACAAATGTAACACATCTTAAAATAATATTCTATAACACAAAAGGGCCCAATGTTTGAGTTGAGCTAACTTGATATGAAAATGTTAGTGACTACATTTATTAGAAATATCAAAGACAAAGAAAAAATTCCATAGCACACCAATTGTGTGGCATCAGTTGTTTAGGAAACCCAAAGGGCCATGGGATGGCACTATATCCAGCATGAATGATTGGGTTGGCTTCAGCAACAGAACACAAAGAGGAGAGATGGCTGCTCAAATCTTAGGCAGGGGCTATAAAAATATTTTAAGGGAGAAAAAAAATGATCAAAGTCAAAACTAAATCTATGTCCTTGATGTTGAAAACAAAAGAGATTAATTTGAGGATTTGAGTAGTAGTTGGCACTAAGAACAAACACAGTGTTTTATTTCCATGTGGGTTGAAAGAAAAAGGACAGAACAGAGCCATAGTTGGAGATATCGAGGGACTGGGATATAACTCAGAGGTAGAGCACTTGCCTAGCATGCATTACATTTTCACCCCCTATACCTTAAAAAGCCCATCTACCTTGAACAACTGGATTAAGGATGGATTCCTGACATGGGCAGCCTTAGTTACTGCTCTGTTGCTATGAGGAGACAACATGACCGAAGCAACTTATAAAGGAAAGCATTTAATTGGCTGCTTGCTTATAATTTCATAGGGTTAGTCAATGACCATCATGTCAGGAAGCATGGTGACAGGCAGGCATGGCGCTGGAGCAGTAGCAAAGAGCTCATATCTTATATGAAAAATGGAGGCAGAGACAGAGTGAAACTGGCCTGGCATTGACTTTTGAAACCTCAAAGCCCACCCTCAGCAACACCTCCTCTAACAAGACCACACCTAATCCTTCCTAAGCAGTTGCACTCAAACATTCAAATAAATGAGCCTATGGGGCCATTCTCATTCAAACTGCCACAGACACAAAGAAGAAAAATCAGATTTCTGGAGTGTAAAAATAATTTTATGTTTGCAAAGACTTTGAGGTATTTGTCAGGAAACTATGCACAAATACCAAACAGATGATTCAAAAAACTGAATGGGAGCTCAGGTTTGGAGATGGGACAGGAATTTGGGCACCATCAATGGACTAGACTGAATATATCTACATCAAATTCCCCAGGAAGAAGGAAGAGAGGAGGAAAGGGTGAGGCTACAGCAGAGAAGGTGCCAACATTTAAGTGGTTGAAAGAAGACAAGCTAACAGAGGAGGCTGAGAAAAAAGAAACTTAGTAATTAGAACCAGGACAGCGTGGGATCCCAGAAGCCACATCAGGAGAAAGGGAAAGTGTTCACAGGATGGAACAGCCAGAAAGTCACAAGACATAAGAACTCAGTTCTACACCCAATAGTCACCCAGAGAGCATTGTTGATGGGTTATGGACTCTTCTGGAACACCAGTGTTTGGGGAAGTTAGAAAAGACTGAGAAAGACATATCCTTTAAATAGATATTGCCTACACCCCAATGCTTTTCAATTCATGTAAGCTTTGTTTTATTATTATTTCAGACACGTGCATGAATCCTGCATACCATTGATTGAATTCTGACACAGTGAATAAACTCACGTAATCGACAAAGTACCTCACCTCAGAGGCCCCTGATGCTTTCCATCTTTTATTATCATCTAAAAGAAAATTTTACTAATATAAATGAAACAGTCTGTACCTAACTCACAATTATTATTATGAGAACTAACTAAATTTAATTAATTAAATGGGGTAAAGCAGTAACCCCATTTTCCTTTGTATTCCTACATCCTAGTAGAGTCTTATGAGAGCTTCTAAATCAACAAGGTGGTGCACACCTGTAATCTTAGCTTGAACTTCAAGTAGGAGGATCAGGAGTTCAAAGCCAGCTTGTACCACCTGCAGCCTTGTGTCAAAGTAACTAAGATTCTAGGCTGACACCCCAACATGCCAGTAATCACTTGACCTTCCCCAGATCACTCCACCTGCTGTAGATTCATCAGGAGCTGAGTCACTATCCACTGCATGGTGTGAATGTCAGCAAGAAAAAATGGTGCATAGTAACATGGATTAAGCTAAGGATTCAGCTAGGTGGTAGTGCATTGAACTGGCATGCATATGGTCCTTGGGTTCAGTCCCCAGCACTGTAAGAACAAACAAACCACATAACATGAGTTGAAACTGTGTTGCTTTCTTTTGAGAGATGCCTTTGAGTTTGCCACGCTGGAATATGTGCCTCATCCAGTTTGCCATTTCTGAGCTGCTCGGGGCTGCCTCCACACCACCTTCCAGAACTGACTGTCAGTCAAGGGATCCATGCGCAAAGTCCTACCCTGGCTTTTCTGGGTTGCCTTACAGCTTTAACAAACATAGCTGTTTTTATTAATGTTGAGATCCTTAAGAGTTAGGATGTATCATAAAATCACATACTTCCCTGTAGGAGCCTAAGTGATTTACATATTCTTGCTATAAATACATTCATTTGTAGCAAAAAGCAGCTAAAAGGAAACCTGATTACAAAGCAACTGTCATTGATTTCATATGGTTCTGGCCGCCTGCCACTCCCTCCAGTCTCCACTGTGTTTAATCTGATCTGATACCATTAAAATATTATCCTCAAGGGAACACATGGGGATTCAATGTTAAGATTAAAACCATACGTTAAAGATGTTCTTTGCCTACACTTTCTGTGTGTTCCTAACAAAAGCAAGTGCTAAATAGAATCCATTCTCCCCTTCTACATCACATACCTCACTCTACCAGAACAGAACGCACACCAGGAAAACACAGGCATGACTTTTAGGGATGTATCCAGAAATGCAGTTTGCTGTTGAGCAAAAGAAGCCAAATCCTTTTTTCTCTTTTCTTTTCTTAAGAGCTGGGTCCTCTGTTACACCAAAAGCCCACTTGTGAATATCAGGGGCTGTTGTCAAAAATGAACCAGAATGCTCTTGATATAAGCCAGGTTATCTTCCTGCAGTGAGCAGGAGAAAAGGATGCGGTGAAAATGTCCTCGGCTCTACGAAGAACAGCCTTCTTAGATCCCGTTATTTTCAATGGGAGAATAAAGACCAGTAGTTTTAGGCATGCTAAACTAAAATGTTTATCATTTAAATCCTAATTTACATAGAGAACTCAGAATTCATTATGGAAGCAAATACAAAAGCACAAAATCTGAAGAAGATAGGGAGGGAATTTTTTACAATATCAACACTGAAGATCTTTAAATATGTTTACATTGCTGGCTTTTCTAAAAAAGAAAGGGAAAGTTGAAAAGTAATGAGAACCAAGAATGAAAGAAGCCAATAATTGGCATTGCCACTATTGAACCACTTCTTAAGGCCAGGCAAGGCTGTGTCGGGCGGGCATCAACTTATTTGTGTTGACTGCTGTGTCCTTTTAGTAAGTTTTAAATTGCTTTTCCCTAGATTTATGAGGGCACAAGGGACTGTGTAAAAATTACTCCAAACATTAGTAAGACTCTGGAGAAAAAAAGGTACATATTTCATAATTAGTCTCCTAGTTTTTTTCAAAATACAACCTCTATCTCTTCAATGTGTGGCTCTAGAACACATGATAATTTCATATTTCTATCAGCATTACTATTACCTTCTATATTGGTGATATGGGCACAATAATAGAGCTTTCTGGGGAAATATAGATCACTACCTATTTAAATTGCTTTATTCATAAATTTTAAAAAGTATTTCTCTGAAGAAAATATCTTTCCATGAAAGAGGCATGCAAGTGCTCTCCGCACTGTGCTGTGGCTTTGCGTTCTGTGGCCCTGCCGTCACAGTCCCTTTTCTCTGCACGTCCCTCTTCTGTTGCTGCAGTAGAACCTGTGAGCACAGATTCTTCAGCATAACCCTCCTCGGCAGACTAAGAAATAGCACCTACGACTGCCTATGCATGCTGCAAACTTCTGGCAATTAATTTCAATTAAGTTATTTACAAGGTGTGCCACTGCTAACTTTGTGCCCAGATGTTTCACTTGGCAAAACGTGGCGGCCACCAATGAAGTCGGTTTCAGCAACAATCACTCATTGATGGGATTTTCGCAGTGAATTCACAGCACCTTCATAACACCAGCGCATGATGTCATCACCTTGCCCTCATCCCGACCATAAAAATGCCAATACAAGTTGCAGCAAATGACTGCGGGCAATGGCTGAGTTCTAGAGAGGCTGCGCTGAACACCTGGGCTGTGGCGGAACCCAGCAGCTTTCAAAGTTTCATTACCAGATGTTTGTGGAACAACTTATGCATGTATGGAAAACATACATTATTTTTCATTTGCATGAGTGATTACCAGAACTTTGGAAGTAGTGGAAACATGGATTTCTTTTCTTTTTTAAAGGCTAATGAAAATTTACTAGGGAAATATTTTTTAATTAAAATCAGCACTGTTAATCTTAACCATTAAGAGTTGAATCTGTGTAATCATGTTTTTAAGTAATTGTTTGTTCAGATAATACATTTTTAAAAGTAAATTAGGTGCTAGGGTTGTAACCTTGAGGAAGAAAATAAAAACCTATAAAGGTTTTACTAATTTTTAAGTCAGCTATTAACCATCTCATTTTGTTTAATGATTTTTTCATGTTTTAGGATACTATTTAATAATAATGTATTACTTTTCTCAACTATTCTCTATGCTCTTTAAATAAGACAAAGGAAAGCTGGAGAGACGCCTCAGTGATTTAGAGTCCTTGATGCTCTTCCAAAGGATGGGAGTTCAGCTGCCAGCACCTACAGCTAACAAACTCCTATAACTCTAGCTCCAGGGTATCTGACGCCCTCTTCTGGCATCTGTGGGCACTGCACTCATGTACCTATACCTCCAGACAGACAGACAGACAGACAGACAGACAGACACACACACACACACACACACACACACACACACACACACACACACACGAAGGCAAAGACAATTTAAAATTATCTGTGTGTTTACATTACCATCAATTTATCATAGCACTTTCTCTGCAGTGTAAGAGGAATTGTGTCTTATGATTAAATTCTGTATCATTTTAGAAGGTGCTTTTTCCTATCAGTTCCAACTGTATTCTCCACTCACAGTGATGTTCCAAGTAATAAAGCTTTGCAAAAGTTTTGATAGGTGTGTTTCTTACAGGATTGTAATTTTTTTATTTTAAGGAAATTGATGTTTCTTGGTTTTTAATTAACTAAAATGCTAAGCCTATGAAAATAAACAATGCACTCATTTGTGAAAGTTCAACTACTGTTCCCAGTATAACATACTTTATTTTATCTTAGGGATGAAATGGACCACATCTCCTCCCTCTGAGCAACTACACAAAGCTGCTCAAACTATGCACAGCTGTGCACTGAGACTCTCAGTGATTTCATATAATTCAAAGAACTCTGAATCTATACAGGTGCTAAAATGAAGTAATATTCTGAATAAAATCAAAGCATTTTCTATCAGGGTCTGATGAATGCATTATGTTCATAAAGCTCAGTTTCTGAAAATCTATGTGTGCTGCTTCCTGAACAAACAGGTAAAAATCTGTCTTGTTTAAGAAGCAAACATTTCAACCATTTCAACACCTTGATTAAGAAATGGCCATTAAATCGAACCTGTTCGCTATCAGGTTATAAAATGAACGAAGTGTCAGAAGCAAATACACATTAATAGGTGGGATAGTAAACATGAAATGAAAACATCTTTGCAAATTTAACACTTAGGAGATGGATTCCCATCACCCTTTGCCTTGCTGTGAAGTTCGTGGTGGTCCTTGGGTGGGGCTGGGAAGCCTTCCTTTGCCTTTCCTTCTTAATGTGTCCAGGATCCTGCCAGCTCTCCAGGGAGCCGTTAGGAACAGCAGGGTGGTGCTGCTGGCAGGCGCCTCATGGCATCTCCAGGGAGGCCCAGTCTGAGACACTGAGAGCCACTGTGAACACAGGTCCTCATTCCTAGTTTGTTATATGCTTGGGCCTAACGTGATGAGAACGAACACTGTGTGATATAGATAGCGCTCTGTGTTTTGTTAAGAAAATGTAGGTGTTTACCTATTGCACGTTTTATCTGAAATGATTTTAACTTTTAATCTTGGCCTCAAGGCAAACTAGTGAGAACTTCTTAATGCTTATGTTAAAGGGGGCTACAATTTGTTTTCAGTCCTTGGGACATTTTTATACCACCATTAAATAAAAGCAATAATCACAAAGGAAATTAAACTACAAAGAAAATATGGTAAAGCCATGTTAACATCTGACCTAAATATATACAACAAAGGAAATACACGGCTGCAGTTAGAGCTTGCTCTTTGACCACCTACTGTATTTACAGCTCGGGGAACATGGTGACCATGTGTTGAGGATGTTCTTAAGCCATACTGACTCAATATACTTGGACAGAGAGTGAAAGAAATGCTGGATTATCCCCAATGTTTTGTTCCCTTGAAATAAAGTTTGCAAGGTTTTACAAGTGTCAATGGTGCTAGCGACCAGAGAAGGCTTGCTAGCCCCCTAGATGCAAATATAATAAATATCATTTCCACTGGAAATATATTTGCTCAACTGGAAAGAACTGAACACACTGTTAGTTCAAGCCACACCTGCCAGCCTGTGGCAAATGAGTTGTGAATGCTAGGATGGGGTGAACACAGTGGGCCAGTTCCACCTGAAGCACATCACAGATGGTGCACTATTCATAGTCAATGTTTTCTGGGTGTTGAACTGCTAAAAATCGAGTATGTTCTCTATAATCGAGGTCTGTGCTTTGTGGCTATTGAACTGCTAACGACCAATCTAGGCCCGTTGGGTAGTTGAAGAAACTTCTCATACTTGGCAGACTGGCTACAGAACTCTGTCCTATTGGCTGTCTGTAGGATGCTAGGCCACTCCCAGGAGCTGATGATGGAGGAGAATTCTGTTATGCCTCTGGCAAGAATCTTGCAGAAATATATATGTCTTTGGGAAGGTTAATTTTGATGGAAAAGTACTTGATGATATCTTAGAATTTCCCAATCATTTGCAAAGATTTCTTTTACATGGATTTTCCCATTTAATTACATGTCCATCTTCCCCTGTAGATCAGATGAGCCAATTACTTGGAGGTTAGTTAATAACAAAAACAACTAGGAAAGTTACAACCAGAGTAGAAGAAAGAAAGGAAACACACAAGTCCTTTGTTTAAATGTGTACTGTCATTATAAAACTTGGCCCTTATTCAAAAGCCTTGAGACCAGTATCTACAGACTGGGAAGATAACTCAGTAGGCTAGAGCTAAAGGTTTCCCAAGCATAAAGGCCAGGGTTTGGGCCCTAACACCCACATAAAAAGCCATACTTAATAACCAGGGAGGCCAAGACAGGCTTTCTATGTGAGGCTCACTGGCTTGCCAGCCTCCCAGGTCCCAGGGAGAGAGGATCTCAAAAAAACAAAGTTGATGGCTCTTAAAGAACCATACACAAGGATGACCTTGGCTCCCATACTTACATGTGCACACCAGTTATAAAAAAGAACAGTGTCCAGATGCTAGCAGCTGAATATACCATGTCCATGTAAAAAGGAGCTATCTTACACAGAAAGACACCTGGAAGCCATTGCATGGTGGTGATGAGGCTCATCAGTCCATGCTTTTCTGTATGCTTCAAAACTTTCACTCAACAGATGTTCAAGTCCTGAGAGGTGACCCTTATGGAAGTCAGGCACAAAGTCAGACTTAGGAGTTTTGTCAAATTTAAACTTTTTTTTTGGGGGGGGGGGGAGGCAGGGCTCCAATTAGAGGAAAAATTCAAATAAAACATAGTATAGTTCACTGTGGCTCTAGCAAACATCACTGCAGCCCAGATGTTGGAGGGCATGAGCCTTCAGTGCCCACCTTTCCAGAGATGGTTCAATTCTCACAAATCATGGAAACCAGTGAGAAACTTTCTTCTCTCTGCTGCCTTTCCCCGAGAGTATATAAGCTGCGTGTATGCACCACAGTGTGCAGTGACTCAGATACCTGTCTCTCTGTTCAATGTAAGGTGCGTGTCCCACAAAATACCCAAAGCTGGGCCTAAGAGTCTCACACATTTCCACAAACACCCCAAAAAACAAACAAACAAACAAACAAACAACAAGGCCTGCTAGACACTGTGAGCACGGCCTGTGTATTTAATGTTTTTAAACGGAAGAGAAACTGCCACTGCAGGAAAGGCAGTGCACTTTATATTGGTCCTCACGAGACCTCCCAATTCCCAGTGTCTTGAACCTTCTCAAGGCAGAACACACAAAGGTTTCTTCCAAAATGTCTCATATTGTTTGTTCCCATTCCATGTAGACTCTAAACTGGTACAGGCCCTCCATTATCAGTCAGCATTTTCCAACTAGGGTAAATGAAACTTGGACACGTGGAAGGAAAAATGTTTCCTCTTCCGCCAGACTTGAAAGGAGATGGGGTCCCTTCCCCACTTTTCTCATTAGCATTGTAGTATAAAAACCATCTGTGACAATTTAGTATATTAAATACATTGGAGCAACAAATAAAAGATACTTTAATGAATAAAATACGGAAGACCCCATATGGCTGTCCATTTCTTTCTTGACAAGCAGCATGAGCAAGCAGCCAGCATCAGGAGGACCAGCCAGCAGCCCGGAAGGGAAGGCTGGTGAGCTGCCAGCCTCTTCCAGCTCCTGCTCTCATGCCTCCCTCACCATTAGTGACTGTGCACTTAAACTATAAGCCCAGACAAACCCTTCCTTTCTTCCCTTTGTCAGGTGCCCGCCACAGCAACAG